>JABSTT010002154.1:0-57461 GCA_013339685.2 Hyalomma asiaticum | reverse complement strand
AATCTGTGAGGGCTGTTGTGATACTACCCCAATTGAGTCCCCACAGGTGTGGAATATTTTTTCACGCTGAAGCTCATAGCGGTTGCGGACATGAATGGCGGCGGCGGACGCCATTGTCGCCAATTTCGGTCACAGTAACAAGCCCGTAACAGCTTAAGCTTTAAAAAAGCAGGTTTACAGGCCAGCAACTCCAAATTAAGAAGTCAAGTGGCGAGTCTAGTGCGCCGTATAATAGATACTTTACGCTCAAGTCCAAACACATGCGCATAAATATTTCTTTGCATGAGCACATGTTTCTGCGATTAAAACTAACACGTAAACAATTTCTTTCGGTAAATGTTGGTCTCGTCAAATCGTCACCGAGACGATGTATTAGAATAGTGTGTAGTTGTTTAAGGAGCATGATTCAGAAATATTGGCTCTACAAAATACCTTTCTCAAGTGAGATAAGGATTTTCATCATTCGCTCTTCCGTAGCACAACCCCATTGCTGTAGTACTGTGGTTCATATCAGCGACGAAATTTTTCGAGAGTGTCTCTGTAGCCACGGTGTTGACCCTGTAATAAAAAGAAAAAAGAAAGGCCCTCTCGATTTGATATCTTGTAGACTCCCCTGCGCTTATACAATAAGCACAAAAAGTAAGGTGGTGCATCTTCATCCAAACAAATAAGTTTTTTTTTCGAACAGGGCACTAGAGAGGAAGTAGAACGCCAAATTGCAGAACAGCACGAACATACATGCGATATTATTAACAGAGGCCCTCCTTTCTTAAAATGATCTGACAACGAGTGCTATTCAACATTGAAATGAAGATTCAGTGGCGTTGGTTGCTCTTATTTATCTCCATAATTATTTGTTATCCCACGAAAGTGACTGGTTTCAGCTTAAATTGAGGACGACGAAAGGGTTCAGCTTAAATTGCCGACGACGCAGCGAGCTATGGAACGGGAAATAGTAGGTGTAACCTTGTGAGACAGGAAGAGAGCGGACTGGGTTAGGGAATCAACGCGTGTTAGGGACATAGTAATAGAAATTATGAAGAATAAATGGGAATGGGCGGACCATGTAGTGCGTTTACAAGACAACCGTTGCTGATTAAGGGTAACAGAACGGATTCCTAGAGAAGGCAAGTGTGGCAGTGGGCGGCAAGAAGTTAGGTCGGCAGATGAGATCATAAAGTTTGCGGGCATAAATTGGGCCAAGTTAGCACAGGACAGGGATAACTGGAGAACTAAGGGAGGGGCTTTTGCCCTACAGTGGGCGTAGGTAAGCTAATGATGATGATGAAGGAGTAAGCCAGGCGACCTCATACGACATTTTGGCACTATTATTGTTGAGGCGGACGCTCACTTTTCGAGCTTGATCATGACTATAAGGTGGTCGCCTTAAGTATTGAAAGCACTAATTGAACACCGATATTTCAAGAAATGTTTATCGCTAACACATCAGCGGTTGTTTACAGGGATAGTCAAAGTGGCAAACATATAACCATAACTCCAATTGCGGTATATTACGCTGTTTCGCGAGCCCAACTGCTCATGGATACAACGAAGCTCAGGATGTATGGAAACTCGTGCAGAGAATTACATCCATTTACAATTGCCTATCGCTCATGCTGGTCCGTCGCATAGTACCTTAGCATTTAAGGTGTCGCCATACTAAGCTCGAGGGTGTGGGTTCCATTCCCTGCCACGGCAGCCGCATTTTCATGGGGACGACATGCAAGATCACCTGCGTACTCGATTTCAGGCGTGTGTCAAAAGAACCTCAGCGGGTCGAGGGTAATGTGGAGTCCCGTGCATAATCATGCCCTTTTACCATGCCAGAACTTCTGAGTAATTATTATTATTATCATCATTATTATTATTAGAGTACAAGTTGTTGTGCTGCTCAAGCTAGAACGTCATTAAAAGATTGCCACCTCACAATTTGTTTCTCTCAAATAACTTAATCGAAACTATATACACGAGTGTGTCTGACATTTTAACATCTAATGCACTAGCTTTATAGAACAAACCTAACAAAAGGCATAGTCGTTCTTTTTCAACTAAGATGGTGCTCTCATCAGTACACAACAGACGCCAGTGAAGAAAGGCACCCCATTTCTGTATCATATGCCGTGAGCATCCGACAGAGGACCGCGGTGTGACAGTGATGAAATGCATCCCATTACTGTACATTACTGACGACACACTTACACCGGAGAATGAAGCACGACCTGAAACATTTCCAAGGACCCTCCCGCTGCTCGCCCGCCAACGTATTCACATATCAAAATCAAAACAGCGTCTTTTTCTTAGGCAACGGTCCGCCATTTCCGTGATTGCACGTGTGGCATGCGTCCCTTTACCAATGTCCCCCTGTCCTGCTTAAGAAGGATGCGTCGTGTTCGTCCAGCCTCGCCGATATAGCTCGCATCGCAGTCGGAGCGGTTGCCTTGATGTCCTCCTCCCCCACCACCGTGTACAGGGTAGCGACAACTGTGTCGTCTGCTGTGCTGCCCGCTAAGGCTCCTCTATTTTTCAAAGATGGTGACATGTACACGCGCGCCCTCTCGAGGGTTCCAAGGAGCAGCGCTGGCACACGACGCTCCGCTGGCTCCCGTGTACAGCGCGCACGCGTGAACCCGCACGCTGGAAACGCTTGAAGTGCTTCATTGCTAACATATGTTGCTTAAACTGCGCATGAAGCTTGAAGCATGAAGTGACAATGAGTTGCACAAGCTGGGAGCACCTCCAATTTTTAATAAACGTGCTTTATTGGGGGCACGCTTTCGAAGTGCTTTCGGAGCGTTGTTGTGAAGCTTGCTAGGGCGGCAGTACAAGCTTTTCCTCACACCTTAACACCTTGTATCACTGCACGTACTAATCACCCTAATTAACTAACAAATGCAGAGCAGTTAGCCAGACTTTGTCTTGTCATGAAGTATCGCCTTGCCTCAGCCATGCCCAGCTACGTGCCTCTAGTAATACCAGAATTACCCTGTACACCTAGCACCACTATGCAACACCTGCACACACTAATGATTCCAATTAACACGAGGCCTACATAAGCGAATATTAACCTAATAAACCTTTATTGCTGCATCGCCTTGCTACGCCTGTATATACTAATTAACCAAATTGCTCTACACAACTAGTACCACCTCGCAATGCCTCGCATACTACCGTAATTAACATAAGCATCTAATTAAGCAAATTCAGCAGCACCTCTTGGAACACTTGTGCATACTAATCAACCTAACAACTGATTGCCCTAACTAAGGAAAATAATCTAATTAGCGTATTGCGCTGCACATCTAACGCAGACAGCACCTGTCGGCAGCCATGGTCTCCCTAAACATTTGGAGTGGAGCATCCTCTCGCAGATGGCGTCCGGCTTTCAAGATACGTTCTGATCAAATATGACAGTGAACATGCCAAACATAAGGAAAGGCCTACTGAAAGGCGCAACTTTCTTTGACGTACTCTCGCTGCGGCATTCAAGGAAAAGCTTTAGGAAGAAGATCACTGCCAAAAGCAACGCCGACGAATCATATGCGTCACCGGCACGTCAAAGCTTTTCGCTGCATAAGGAAACGGAAAGAACAAAAATACCAGATCCCACGTGCAGTAGGAATTAAGGAAATGCGAAGCACGCATCAGGAACGTAAAATGGATCTGCATTGTTCCCTCGCTATTCAGATTTTCGTACATATTAAATCAACGAAACGCCCGCAAACGCACAAAGACTGTGGCATGTAAACCATGCCGCTCATGAGACGCATATCATGCTTATAATGTTATGACCTGTCATTTACGTGAATGATGCAGTCGTGTTGTGCCATAGCAATTTCGGTATACATCCCATTAAGGAAACGCGTGGCATATAAATCATGCCACTCATGACATGCATGTCATGATTTTCATGTCTTAGAACGTGTCACCCATGGTCGTCTACATTGTTGTCTCGCTATGCCAATTTTCGTATATATGAAGCTAACGAAGCAGCCGTAAGAGCATCAAGACCGTGGCATATAAATCATGCCGCTCATGATATGCATATCATGATCATCATGTTATGACCTATCATTTGTGTTTGTCATGCAGTAATGTTGTGGCATACCAGTTTTTTGCGTACATCCCATTAACAAAACGGCCAGAAGAGCCCAAAGTGGAGGGCAGCTAGACAGATACGCTCAAACTCGCCGAAGTTCGCTAAGAAATGCTTCGCATTTAATGTCTGTGGACTTTAGGCGCCCTTAGTGCTCGATTCAAGATATAGCAGCTACATAATTGTAAACAACAACTCGTACGCACTTGCTTTCTTTTGTTCATACGCAATAGTCCTCTTTTTCTAAAATAGCGACACACCTGCACGTACAGGAGGGCTAGGCTGCCATTGCTCCGCGCTTCGCACGCGAACTGAATGGCTTGGTCAGCTAAGTTGAGAGCTGTATGCATGACTTCGAGATTGTTTTCCACAAAGACGATTGTGTCACCCACATCACGACAATAAATTTACACAGCGAAGGCCATCACAGTCACTTCCACCTGCTACATTGGCAAGTCATCCGCGTTTACAGAAAATGTACCGCCTCTTGTAGCGTCTTCAACGGGGTGGTACACTTCCTCACCGAATGTGAAATATGTCTGCCTCACGAAAAACCTGAGCAGGATTCTGATACCATCTACCGTGAGGGAAGGGCGACTTTACAAGGTGCTCTAATTTAGTAGGCGCTCCTCGACAACATGTGCACCCAACACTGTCGGCATATTCGTTAACAAGAACACGACGCCATTATGTCCACATTTTCAAGCCCCGGCTTACATATGGCGGTGACGAAGTCCGTCGAATTCTTCACCGTGAACTTGTTGCCGTCAGCAAGTGGCTTCAGAATGTCGACCAAAAATTTTGAAAATTCTTAAGTCGGCGACCCAACGAAAGACACGATTTGGCGCCGTGGCCTGCCGTCTTTGTGCTCTTTCGGTACACCGGACGCTCTCCGTGATGTAGGTCACGAAAACAGGCGCCGGTACAGCATCTGGTAAACCCTTCCTTGATTTTTCAGCCTCTCTGAAAAAAAAAAAAAACACACCGCCAGAATGCAAGAATATTGACAATACGGCTACGAGCGAGATTAACCACTGTAGTATCCGTCATGTGTCGGAAGCATTCCTCCGTCTCAACAATTATGCCTGGCGAATCTAGTGTTGCTCAACAAATTTTTCTACGCTCGAGAGCAGGTGTACTGCCTTAGAGAGTATCAATGCGTATTTCGTGAATGACGGAACACACACTTATTATTATTATTGTTATTATTATTATTATTAACTCGGGAGTGTTAAGGACTTCGTATTGCGGAAAATGCACCGCCGGCGTCCTCGGCTGGAATAATCATTTTCTAACATCCACCGTATCAGCCCGGATCCGACCACGCAAGTTCTCCTCCATCGCGCAGGAGTCTCACACGATCCTGAAGCTCTGCAAGAGGGACATTTCGTAAGGACAGAAAGTTGAGCGACTTGGTAAGGGTCCAGAGTGAACCGAAGAGGCGTGCAAAACAACTTCGTGTTTTGCACGCCTGTTCGTTTCACTGTGGACATTTCATGTTTTCTTGGTGCTCAGCGTTAATTCTGTCCACACACAAGAGCCAGGAAGAGACGTGAAAACTATTCCATTTAAACGCTTTCGTCGCCCAGGGTATACAGACCAGCCCCATCACAACAGAGAATACGATTTCGTGTGAACACAGGCACCGAAAAATCACTGAAATCTCTCTCAGAATCGCTGGACGACGATGAAATAATGGTTCTTTGTGAGCACCAAGTGCCACTGACAGTAGCCAACGGCGTTGCTGCAACTCCGCCGCGATTTCCTGTCCCCACATGACTGCGATTCACGTCCGACTGTCTTGACAGGTCACTATGAAACCGCCCCCTCGAATCGAACCGGAAAGTGGGCTTTTACGGCAGTTGTATAAAAATATATTGAGCGTGTCCCGAAGCATCACCATACTCTTTTTAGTGTTTTCGACTGGGTGTTTTTATTTCGAGCAATGATACGGAAATACCTAAAACTCGTGTCAATGCTCCTTTAAGTGAAGAAAACTCAATTTATCGCAGCGAAATCCGCCAGAAAGCTTGTAACCTAAAGTACAGCACAAATGATGGCTCTCACTCTAGTTGGAATGTACCAGAAAACGGAATTATGTCACGAATAAATGAAAATAATCCTGCAATTTTATAGAGAAGGCGCGAATTTCAATGAACGTTCCTTGAGAAGGCTGTGCAAACGGGGCTAGATGGCACCGATGTATCCAGAAGTACTTTTGAGGGATGTTATGCTAAGTGTTTCAGGGGAATTATACGATGCGGCGTGTAACCATCGCACACGGTAAACATGGAAAGTAAGGAGAGGGGGCGGCTGTGCAGAGACAAAGTAGTGCTTGTAAATTATGCACGTGAACAGTGTCCGAATTCCTCTGGCACGGTCGAAAGTATGGCGACCTCGAACACGCAGATCGTCCGTCCAGCCAAGCCGGTGCGCTAACGTGAACTTGTGAGACTCATTCGCTAAGTGTGTGTGTGTGTGTGTGTGTGTGTGTGTGTGTGTGTGTGTGTGTGTGCGTGTGTGCGTGTGTGTGTGCGTGCGTGCTAGTCCCTTGCTTCGAATGCCTGCCCCCTCTACACGGCCAAGGAACTAGGAAGGCTCGTACGGAGCTTAGCAAGCTGTGCGAAAAGACTTAATACCGTAAAGGACACTGGACGGCGAAATTGCCAGGACAGTGAAAGGGGTATATAAGGTGGCGCTCTGGGTTCCACCTCCGTCAGTCGGTCGTCGCTCTCTGCCCTGGCGAACGTATACAAGAGCGCTAATGTGTCGTGCAGACGCTGTCTGCTATCCGCTGCCCCCTGACTTGTATTACTGCTCATGGACGACAGCTATCGTTCGCGGGAATAGACAAGGATATGTGGACGGCGTGAGTTGAGCGCACACATACTTTCCACATCTCATAACGTAGCAAAACGCTGCGTCGTGGGGGGAGAGAATAATAGAAGTATGGCTGATCCTTCTGTCAGAGTAATCGCTGTAATAAGAAAGTGAAGTGTGTCTTCAATTTCAATTTTATTTCAATTTCAATTTATTTCCCATCTTACAAATACAGATGGAGGGGGTTGCAGGTAAAAGCTGCTTAAAGGCAGCTTGACGAGCCTACAAACCTAAAGTACAGCAGGGAGGCAGTTGTAGAAATTATACAATTCAAAACGTAAGGATTACATAATTATACAAATATCACCAGATAATACGCGAATCAACACTATGTACATATAAACAAACTTAAACCGAAACTGAAGCCATGTTATCTAAATACTTAGCGTGAAGTTCTTTGCGAGTACAGGTAAACAAATCGAAATCAGTAAGAGCATAACTATTCAGCAGAGACGGAAGAGTATAATGAAGGCGTTCTTTTCCAAGGTTAAGTCGAGGTGTCGGCACGAACCATTCTTCACCATGTCTTGTTAGGTAGCCCACTGATTTGTTCCTTAGTTCCGCTAATTTCCCGAGGTTACTTATATTCTTTCTTATTTCCGATTTAAAGAGGACACTAAGGCGATATTTATAAAGGTTGTGTACTTTAATCACTCCAGACTGACTGAATAAAGCTGCAGTTGGACACTGGTATGGTGTGTTATACATGTGTCTGAGATATCTTTTCTGGATTAAGTGAAGGCGTTCGAGGTTAGTGAACGTTGTAGTACCCCAAACTAACTGGCAATAATTTAAATGCGAGTTGAAAATTGAGTTGTATATCAGCATCTTAGTGTGTGTGGGAAGGATATACCTTAAACGTCCTATAGCACCAGTAATTTGAGCTGTTTTGAGTCATACGTGGGCAACATGATAATCCCATGCCATACTGGAGGAAAATATGACTCCTAGGAATTTGAACTGCTCCACTATTTCGACAGGGCGAGAATCCAGGATAATATCTTCATGTGACGGGATCAGTTTATTTTTCGGCCTAAAAATGACAGCCTTAGTCTTACCCTCGTTGATCTTCATTAAGTTAGCTGCGGACCAAACTTCAAGAGCTTTCGTTGCAGCGTTACATTGATCAATAAGGTCATGAATGCTATTTCCGGCAAAAAATAGACTTGTATCATCCGCATAGATGACGAACTTTGCGTTTGAGTTAATGTTTACAATATCATTTACATAAATGTTGAAGAGTAAAGGCCCTAGTATACTTCTTTGAGGGACACCGCATAAGAGACGTTTTGCTTCAGACTGTATGCCATTAATTAATACTACTTGTTGCCTAAATGATAGATAGGAGTTCAGTAATGATAGCGCTTTCCCTCGGAAACTGTAATACTGCAATTTACTTAGCAAGATGTTATTGTCCACGAGGTCAAAGGCCTTCGAAAAATACACAAATAGACCAACGACAATAAGTTTGCTTTCTAGTTGTGTTATTATATATTCTTTTTGTTCGAGCAATGCAGACTCAGTTGATTTGTTTTTATAGAATCCAAATTGAGATGGTGTAAGCAGGTTATATTTATTAATGAACTTTGACAGACGCAAATGAAGCATTTTTTCAAAGACCTTTGAAAACACCGGCAGAATTGAAATTGGTCTGTAGTTACCAAGAACATTTCGATCACCTTTTTTGTAAAGGACAACAACTTTCGCTAACTGCATTTTTTGGGGAAAAATTGCACTCGCCAAGCATATATTAAAGATATGAGCAAGTATGGGGCGATTATTTCAACTACATACTTCACCGGGCGTATTTGAATGTCATCAATGTCACAGCTACTCCTGTTATTGAGATTTTTGATGACCGTTACCACTTCCCCTTCCGTAACCGGACAGAGAAAAATAGATTCACTATTTTCACCGCTTATATACTTGCAGGCATCACTTTGAGCAGATTTAGCAGTCATGTTTGTTAAAAACGTATTGAATAAGTTAGGCAATTCCGCGCCAGAAACTTCCATTCCGTCCATAGTTCATGCAGTGTGTCCACTATTCCGCTGAACAGCGTGTTTAGCCTTGTCCATAGCACACTAGGCCGCGCAATATTGACATCTAGAAGCCTTAAGTGGTACAGATTTCGAGCAGATCGTAGTTTTTTGGTCAACTTGTTTGTATGTTTCTTGAAGACAGCAAGATCTTCAGCCTGTCGAGTGCCCAAAAATTTCCTGTATAACTTTTGTTTGACTTGTATTTCTCCGCGAAGCTCGGGCATTATCCAGGGTTTGCGGATTCTGCGACTTTTTGTGTGCGTCACAAGGGGAAAACAGGCACGTTATATCCGTTTAAAGGTATCAATAAACATATCATAGGCTAAATTTGCATCATCTAGTTCAGCTATCTGGCCCCAGTTAACTTTCATGAGTTCGTTGCGAAAAAGTGTCAGTGATGTCTCTGTAATTGCTTGGCGTGTGATTGGTGTGGATTTGTTCGCTATTTTGCCAGGCTTCTCTATGCAAACAAACACGGGAAGGTGATCACTTATAGAACACGATAAAACGCCCGAAACAATATTGAACTGCATAGAATTAGTGATAACCAAATCAAGTACAGAATGACTTTCGCTTGTGACTCTTGTTGGCATATTAGTGAGATTAACAAAACCATTAGACATAATGGTCGTATTAAAATCTTTAGCAGAGGGACTGGGGATGCTCATGTCAATGTTGAAATCCCCACAAGCTATTAAAGTTTTCTCATTATGACTCTTATTATGCTTCACATTATTATGCTTCACAGAAGCAATCGAACATTATTGCACATCGATGTGAACTTGAGGACTCCTATCGCCATTTCTTTGGTACGGCATATTTTGACATGGATGCACGAACGTTCACACATCGTCTCCATAACTTTTATGACGGTGACCTCATTGTAGCTAAAGTAGTTTCCGTAATAACTGCACGAAGTTCATAGCAAATGCCGTGCTATAGCGGCATCAGTCATGTTTACTTGGGCAACATGGACCCGTTAGCATCGTTTCCACATTTGGGCGCTCTCCGCGGAAGCTTTCTTCGTGCCATTACATTCGAAGAATGTCGGCGGGGAAATGCCAACCAGGAGAGGCGATGTGCAGCTGCAGAACTTCACTTCGCCTCTCTTGGATGGCGGCACCGTTCCAGGCATAGTGCGCATCGATGCGCGCATGAGAAGACGGACGAGCTGATCGAGGAAGAGCGAAAGAGCCGAGATAAGACAATATGAGCCGCACGAAAAACGTTTCTGATAGCGCAGTCAATATCGAGCTGCACACCTTTCGTCATGGAAGACAGGTCTATGCGTTCGATTCCCAGCACTTCAGTGGCAATTTTTCTGCGCTTCGTTCTAACGTGTTTGCTTCGTTGGGTCACTTCTGTGACGGAAAAAACGTGTCGGGTCATGTTCTATCCCGCCATAAAACCCTTCAGTGTTAAAACTCCTATTCCTGTGCAGAAGATGCAGCATCGTCCGCGTGTGACGTAAACATTACTGAATTCTCTCAGATTCTCTTGCCTGTGGGGTCAATTCTTCATCGGTTCCTGCTTCTCTCCCTGCTCTTGTTTCTTTTTTATTGTATTCGTCTGGTCCTCCTTGTCTTAATTGTTCGTCGTCGTCTGCTACCTCTCTTTCTTTATTGTGATTGTCTTCGTCTTTCCTCCTCGCCTCTTACTTATCCGTACTAGTCCTCTCTTCTTCATCTTCTAGTTCTCCTCCATCCTCTTCCTCGCAGCGCCTGTCTTCTGCTCGATCAACTTCCTCATCGTTTCGTTCGACGTATTCTTTTCGTCCTTGTTTTTCGCCTCAACCTCGTTAATTAAACCGCAGCCGACGCCTGGAAACACATAGTCACATGAAACGCCACTCGCACTATACCCGCCATGGCTAAGAGCACGCAGTTCCCAGCCATATGGTGAGAAGTCAGGAGTGGGTAGCACCGCTTCCATTGAGCTGGGTTCAAATCAGCATAACGAGGTTTTTTTTTCTTATGATTATAAATAGCGGTGACGGACGCCGGGGGCCGCCGGAACGCATCGGTAACAAAATGGTCCGTTCTAACAGCTTTGCACTATGAAACAGAAAGGATCCGAAAGTTGAGGCAACTTTGTCAGACCTCGGTACCGTGTCGGCAGAGCACCCTCACCAGTTACCTAATTAAAATTTGGTTTGTACCTGGCGGCACTCTGAATACCTTTTCATCTTCTGACGCAAGTATATCATCCGTACACTACTCTTGCTCTGCACACCATCTGCCTGCAGCGCTGCGCGGAGTGATGAAATACTATCGCGATGATTGCGACGAAATACGATCGACCGTACGTCAAAATTTCAAAACATGAAACTAATCTTTCTGAGAAGTGCTCAGCACACCGGTCTTATATCTATGAATTGCTTCTTGGTAGAAAAAGATCAAACACGGAAGAGCGAAGGGTACAGAGGTGCCTGAAGAAATCGCAGGCGGAAAGCGGGACAGAGTAGCAGGCGTTCCAAAGGGGCAACGCCGCTTCGATATCCAGCACGTTTGTTACTGCCCTGTTAAATAACATGAAACTTTCCATCGCACCGCGAACTTAGGCATTTGATGCTCAAAATGTCTCAGCAAATAAGGATGTCTTTGAACGCTCACCGCAGATCCATAGTGCGTGACGCAGCGGAAGAAGTTCCGGCTTAATATCTCGCTCGCACACCGCTTCAAGTTAAATCCTATTTAATATTATTTTCTCGTAAGATTGAAAAATACATCGGTAGGAATTAAACAGGAAGCCTTTATGAGCTGCCACACGGGTCGGCATTAAACAGTGCATTACCCCGATTTGGTGTTCTCGTCGAACTTTCGGAGTACAGTGTCCCGGCGACCTATCGCCGCTAGGTGTCACTGGAAACATTTTCGTGGCCCGAAACTGCCATCAATATGGCCTATAGCTCAACGCCTGCAATGCAGTCGCCAGCAGACGATTCCGTTAGTGCAGCCCCGTAGAACATTGCGGACAAGCCCTCTGCCGCCAGAGCACAAAGCATTGCGAATGTCACCTATTGCAGGGAGCACAGTACCTCATATAAATGGAAACCATAGTACGGGAACAATACGGCATAGTGCTCGGCTACTACAATAAAAATCTGGAGAACACTTAAGCCTAACTTTTAACAGTGGAACGCGTATGGCACCATTAATCACCGTTGGCATCGCCTTCTCATAAAGTATTCATTAAAATTAGCGCCTTTTCGGTATAATGCTGCAAATATTTTTGTTTCTTCCTAATAGAATGATGTTTCCACGTACATTAAAATTATAGCCCGACGTATCCTTTTTCTAGTTTATATTGAGGCAGTGGTTTATAGTTTTACCCACGGATTTAACTTGGTTATAATATATTTTTTTCACTAAAGTTCCTCTCCCACGGGGGAGGGCTTGCGTGATCGGGTGCTCACGAGTTGCTACGTCGGTAGTTTGAAATGCGTATTTCCGCCGCGGACGCCTACGCCAGCACCAACGATGATACCAGATTTCCTGCGACACGATCGGAGTTCAAACTCGAAAAGCGCTCACGACAAAAAAAGTAAAGAAAATCAAGTAGCACGGGTCAGCCGGGATCACTGAATGTGGGAGCACTTCTATGCAGTCATGGGCACGTTACCAGTAAAAAGTAACAGCTGTTACAGTTACAGTTACCGAAGCCAGAACAGTAACTATGTTACAGTTACAGTTACTCACCTTCCAAAAGGAACTTGTTACAGTTACTGCTAAAAAGTAACGTCGTTACTTTTCCGTTACTATACAAGATTAATATACCGCAAACGTAATTATGTAGTTCTTTCAACGGAAACGTATAAAGGCGAGCTGTTAGTCGAAGTTCCTCGTAGGAAAGCGCCAGATAAAGGAATGGAATGGGGCTCACTCAAAAGCTCAACACCAGCAATCGTTGCGTACGCCTCATTTCCTGCAACAACTTTTTTATTCATTGTCGGGAATTTATTTACAAAAAAAATGGCAGATGCCACGTGCAGTGGGAATCAATGAAATGCGAAGCATGCATCAGAAACGTAACATAACTGCATTGTTGTCTCGCTATACCGATTTTGGTACATATGAAGTTAACGAAACGGCCAGATCACCAAGACTGTGGTATGTAAACCATGCCGCTTATGACACGCATGTCATGATTGTAATGTTATGGCCAGTCATTTACGTTTGTCATGCAGTCGTGCAACGTGCCATAGCAATTTTGGTGTACATCCCATTATTGAAACGCGTGGCATGTAAATCATGCCGCTTATAACATGCTTGTCACGATTTTCATGTTCTTAGGACGTCACCCATGGTCGTTATACATTGTTGTCTCGCCATACCAATTTTGGTATATATCAAGTTAACGAAGCGGCCGCAAGAGCACCAAGACCGTGGCACGTAAATCATGCCGCTTATGATATGCATATTATGATTCTTATGTTATGACCTGTCGTTTACGTTCGTCATGCAGTCATGTTGTGCCATACAAATTTTAGCATACATCCTATTAACGAAAAGGCCAGGAAAGCACCAAGACCGTGGCACGTATATCATGCCGCTCATAAAATGCACGTCGTGATTTTCATGTTATGACCTGTCATTTATGTTCGTCATGCAGTCATGTTGTTGCATAACAATTTTCGTATACATCCCATTAACAAAACGGCCAGGAGAGCACAAAGTTATAGGCGGCTAGATAGATGGATACGCTCAAAGTCGCCGAAGTTGGGACAGCCTGGTGCCAAGAAGGACTGCTGCACGCGCGTAAATGGAATGGGAGCTCATCCTAAGACGCGAGAAAGAGGCCAGGCCCCTTCGAGTCATTGCTGCCGGCACTTTGGGAAGTGCTTTTTGGAAGTACCGCCGCTTTGAGAACTGAACGTGTGCTAGGCATTGAAAAGCGTCTATTTCTAGGTGGTGTCCTCGCGGGTGGTCATGAAGAAATGAAGAAAACGCAAAGAAAGAAAAAAAAATAGGGATACTGCACCGGCCTCTGAACAACAGTGACTTTTGTCACCTAGACCGACCGTATACTGCGGTGTTGCGCACCTTCTCCGCATGGGGGCGGGGATAAGAACCCTTCCCCGCCTTTTTTTTCGCCGACTGGCGGGGCTTTGCTTGCCTTCATAGGAAAAAATTCTTGAGTTCTGCCCTGGGAACGCACATCCAAAAAAAAAGCAGAGATGTCCGTGTCCTGCACAGCATCGCGATACAAACGATAAATCGTAAAAACATTCCGCTAGTGAGATACAAATAAATTTTGCAAATTTACCTAGATACAGAGGTACACATAGTCATAAATATTTAAGAGAAACATCGGGATAGTCTTGTATCGCGATATTGCCGAGCCCTGCTTTTAAGAAATGTTGCTGCTAGATATTTTTTAAAGGAGGTAACTGTAACGGTATTTACAGTTACAGTTACCGGGTAAAAAGTAACAGTGTTACAGTTACAAGTTCCTCTAAATTAAAAGTAACTGGTTACAGTTATAAGTTACTGAAAAAAGTAACTAGTTACCGGTAACGCGTTACTAGTAACTAGTTACTGCCCAAGACTGCTTCTATGGAGAGAAACGGCGTCGCTGAGACAGAACGTGGGGTTACTGCCTCTGCAGGAACGTACATCGAGATGCACAAAACTGCGCTTCGGATGAGGACAATGGTAGCTGGCCGGCCTAAATGTATGGGGGAGGGGGGGGGTGGTATTATATGGCAGGCGCATGCGCAGCTTAGCCTCCTTTATCAATCCACACATACGAATTCTAGCAAATGGTGCTCGCATGCCGAGTGCTGGAAACCTTTCTCTTGAGCAGTGGCGACACATGGAATTGGACGTTGAACATATTTCGCATTTATAGCAACATATAGCATCCGCAACATACTTTTTCCATAGTATGATCACTGTACTGCTTGATATCAGAAATCCTTAAGAACTGCTGCGCATTTTTATATCCTGTGAGGCGAATAAACGAACCCGAATGTTTTCACTGACTGCTAGCGCAGTGCGATAGCACCTATGGAACATGCGAGCGCGGAGTAAAACAAAACCATTTACTAACGACAGCAGCGCTTTAAAGCAACAAACACAGCTCGATAGGTTTGTGAGGCAACGTAAGCTCGTCACCCCAGGTGTGCGCCGCACAGCAGCGCACGGAACTGCACAAGCATCTGAAAGTACTGCCTAAAAGATCCATTGACTCCTAAAAATAGTGCTACGTGACGCTTACGAAAAAAGAAATTGCTTGCGTACTGTCATCATGAATACCCAATCACTAGCACCAAGTTTGCTCTACCAGTTCTAGTTGTTCCATCACAGCATTTATTGAATTCTCACTCGCACAGAATACGCACGCCGAATAAATGCAGACAAGCCGTAGCTTTATAATAAGAAAAACTGAAGAACAATTATCAACTACTGTAAGTGGTTCAAATTTGATGCCGCTGTACAATAATTGTCCTGGACGTGGTTCGATTCTAACACTGTAGTTCTTTACTGGAACCCTTGACACTGTTCAAGGAGAGGAAAAGAAACGCAATAAAGACAAGAGCTAAATGTTCCACCCACTTTCGCAGTACCGACACACATCCGCCCAGAAAAGACCAAGACTATAGTGTTCAGCATGAGGTGGTCCTTCGAGCAGTTCACGAAGGATTCCTCTCGTCCTGCGGAGGCTCTGCAGGCGCGCCTCACGGTGCCTGCACACGCCGTCCATGTCCGCAGCTGTGTACAACTCGCACTGCACTGCTTTGTCAGTAGACTTCACCGTTTCCTGACAAGAAACGTCGGCACGGCACTGTTGCTCACGGCCGCGGCAAACCGCTGTCGCGACGTTGTCGTCGGTGTAACGACTCGGGGTACTCTTCTCCGACGGGATGCCGAGCTGCGTCTCAGGTGGCACGACTGAGTCTCCGGTGCCGTTCTCTGGAGCATTCATGTTGCTCTCACAGGTTGAGGCCCGTTTACCGAGCCAGTCAAGCCACTTGTATCAAAGCCACTGAGGGCGGAACCGTCGTCTTTCTCAGAATTGGATATGTTGACGTATCGTCGTGGAACGCAGATGCGAACCGAGCGTGCGGTGCAGCCCCCGATTAGCCGTTGCCACAGAGCATGCGCCAAATTGTGTCACAAAGCGCTTAAGGGGTTCTTTGGGTTGATTTATACTATTCGTGAAAGTTGAAAGGAATACGGTGGAAAACCTTCTACCACATATATGAACACGTGGGTGGGATTGGAAGGGGACCAAGCCAGATGGGGACGACTCATTAACACCAAGAACAGTATAAAATTAACCTTTTCCATTTTTCTTTCAACGTCAGTCCAATAAAGTACGTTTCCAGACTACTTGACCATAATTTTGTGGCTTCCGTAGTGGTTTACTTTCTTTTTCTTCTGTCCCCAAGAAAGCGCGCTTGAGGGCGTGGTCAGCTCACATATACGACCTGCCTGTTATAATTCGTGGCTTGTGCGGCTCGTTACCTGAAGAAACTCTGCGTTGTTTACTGCTGCAACTGTTTTACCTGCGGCAGTGTAGCTCCATCAATTCAACTTTCATTCGGCAAATCCAATTTTTGAATATTCGTACTGTTGCTTTCGCGGGCCGTTGTAACCATAGAGTTTCCTACTAAAATACTACAGGAAAAACTGGCACTGCGATCGTGAAGATGTCATGGGAATGATGGTTATGATATGGATTTTTTCTAATCTTCGTGCCTGCGGCTTCAAACTTTCTGGTGGATTTGTTTATTCCCGTTTTTTGGCGTCAGTGACGCGAGTGACATTACTACACTTTTTCATTACGCGACGAAGCAGCGGTTGTAAAGTACTCTTTACCGCTAGAGATCGTCTGACTTTCGCATGCACTAAAGTCGTTCGCAATGATGAGGTGCCGTGCAGTCTGTTTCGTAGTTGTGTTTATTGATGGGTCTCTACACATCATTTGCAGTGGTATTTTACCCAACCTTAGAACTATTTGCGCTGCGTCTCGTGAACCTTATCGATACAATCTTGCTGCTCGTTTTTTTTTTCTTTTGCATCAGGTGCGACAGAATTTTTCAGCGTAGGATCGCTTTCACCCTTGACATATATCCCTTGCGACAAGGCTCTCCGTATGTCTTGTACTACAGCATTTCAATTCCGTTGTATGATTAATTCAACGCTGACCGAATGCGCCAAGCAGACGCACATTTGTCGTACGGAGTAGACACCCATTTGGCGATAGGCGGACGTGCCTGCAGACGACGCTGAAAAAGTCAATTCAAATCGAAGCTCAGTCGTAGTTTACGACAAAGTTTAACGCCACGGTTGCTTATTTAAAATCACGTTTTTGCACAAAACTAATACCCATACGACGGGCGATGCTGCAATTCTGCTGCGGCCTCGCGCGGCGGCTTGACCCATACAGTTTGTAAAAAGGCCGTGCAGCACTGCCACTGCGCTTACAGAAGCGAGCAAAAGCTCTTCTGTTTGATTTAGAAGACGCGCCTACCTTTTGCATTCTTGAAAACCTTACGTTACTTACAACAGCAAAAATACTTTTTAAGTTCGAACACAAATACCCGAACTTAAACATTCATGGACGCCGCTAAATCCGGGCACAAGTAGAGGAGGCAACATTCACATATCGCACAATATTGCTAAATTTCGGAGCACTCAGTATTTTTATAATCGCGAAAAGGCAGCTAACACCTGCGCACGCACATAGTAATTCGAAAATCTGCCGTTCTAGGGCACAATTTTGTCTGAAACGACCCTTTTTTTTTCGGAGTCGCAAAGCCATATGAAGCTCGAAGAACGAAAACTAGGCAAACGCATGCCATACCCATCATTCCCATGCTGGCTGAACAGCCTTGTTTGAAACTTCCACAGACACTAGCGCCATATTCCCCTCTAGTATTTTAGTAAGAAACTGTGTGGTTGTGACTATATTGACGCGAGGGGATGTGCCCGCTACGATTACTTCTTGCCGGCAGCGAGCTACCCACAATGGCCACCGCTCCTACAGTCCGAAGACGAAGAAGAGCGGAGATCGTGCGAGCGTTCTGATCGAGTTGGACGCCATCATTAAAACAGGACGTGCTACTTTTGCTGAGCCTTGTCGATCACCTTCGTGACATTTTACTGGTGGAGGTGCTGGGTATATGCAACCACCACTGCCGGAGACGCCGCGCACCCCTGAGTCGACTCCGGTGAGTAGCCCGGGAGTCATTACCCCTGTGCACGTACGCACCAACCGTCGTCTTCAAGGGCTGCAGCCGGAACACGGTCTGTTGCCTACTCCTAGCCGCACCATGAACGTGGACCCGCAGTCATCTGCCGCGGCTGTTGCAGCAGCGCACCAGGTCATTGTCAACCAGCCGCTGACACCAATTGTGTTCCACGGAGACCCTTCTGAAGACGTGGAAGACTGGCTTGACCATTTTGACCGGGTCGCCGAATGCAACGGCTGGAATGCAGAGCGTAAGCTGAGGTACGTGTACTTCGCGCTCCAAGGCTGCGCGAAGACGTGGTTCCATAATCACGAAGCGGCGCCGACCTCGTGGGACGAATTTCGTCGGCAGCTCACCGCCGCATTTTCGAGAGCGGACAGGAAGGAGAGAGCGGAGCTGGCTATACAGTCAAGGTTTCAAGCCCCGAATGAGAGTGTCACCACGTATACCGAAGACATGGCTCGGCTATTCAGACGTGCTGATGCCTCAATGGCCGAAGACCAGAAAGTCATACATCTGATGCGGGGGGTGAAGCAAGAAATATTTTCTGGCCTTATAGAAATCCACCCGCAACTCTTACGGACTTCCTCGCTGAAGCAACAACTATGGAAAGGGCTCTTCGACAGCGTGCCCGACAGTACAACCGCAACGTCGTGGAATTTTCGAGCGGCCCATTTCAGATGACTATGGGAAACAACACCGACGACTTGCGCGAATTCATCAGGGCTGTGATACGTGAGGAGCTCCAGAAAATTCAGGGCACCGACGCGGCGACAACGCGAATTTCTGTAGCGGAGATGGTGCGCGACGAGGTCCATCAAGCGGTTCAACCTCCGTGCTACGATGTACCCCAGCACTACGAGGTGCCCCAGCATTACGACGCACCACAGTGTTACGAGGTACCGCAACAGCAGGAGCCGATTCGAGTGACTTATGCGGAAGCCGCGCGAAGACCAGCGCTGTACGCCGCCTCGAACGTCGTGCGTCCCTGTTGTGGGTCATGCACGCAGCCTTGAAGGAATCCAGCCGGTCAAACAGCATGCCTTTATTGCATACCAAAGTAACCGGACAGCCGCCTGGCTGCCGGTGGACAACGCAGGGTCAAAATACAGAGTGGCCCTTTCTAGGCCGTCGCAGCGGCTTATGAACACTTCGGGTGGCGAGGGTGATAACTGATACGCACAGCGCGCGCGGAAGAGTACGTGGCGTTATCGCACTTCGTCACTGATATACCACATCCCCCCGCACTTAATCACACACTGCTAGCATATGCATGCACTCAGAACCCGTAACGATCAGGCTGTCGACGTAGTCTCTTCGGGTATCGACAACCATCACCGTTGCTTGCGCCGTTAGCTTGTGTCGATACTTGCACTGTTTCATCGTCACTTGCTGGCACATTTGATTCTGATGCCGGCTGTTGCTGTGTTGTCCCCGTGCGCGTGTCCATGCTGGGAAACACAGTTAAGGCTGCACTGTCTCGTACAATGTGGTTACGATGTCGCACCCACTCGTAAACTCCACGCGGCGTCACGACACTAAGTCTGTACGACACTGGTCCCGTGCGGGCTAGCACTGTTGCTTGCAGCCACTTAGGTCCCGCACGAAAATTACGCACTCGTACTGCATCACCTTCGCTGAACACTGCCTCGGAGCGGCTGCCTCGGTGCCGGGCCTGCTGGAACTGCCGACGTGCGACGTTCTCCTCAATGGATGGTCTGACCAGGTCCAACCTGGTGCGGAGCCTCCTCCCCACGAGCAGCATGGCAGGAGCTTCTCCTGTCGTAGCGTGTGGCGTGTTGCGATAGGCTAGTAGAAAATCCGCTAGCTCGGACGGTGACGTGCCATGGCTTGCTTTTCGGAGCGCTGACTTCAGTGTCTGGACGAACCGCTCGGCCAAGCCGTTGCTGCTTGGATGGTATGGCGCTGTTCGCACGTGTCTTGTGCCAATGCCCTGCAGATAAGACTGAAATTCAGCAGACGTGAATTGACTACCGTTGTCAGACACTAGGGTCTCGGGAAAACCGAACCTACAGAAAACATCGTGCAGACATGAAATTGTAGCTTGCGTCGAAATTGACGTCATTGGGAACACTTCCGGCCACTTCGAATGTGCGTCGACAATCACCATGTACCAGAGTCCCTTGACTGGGCCGGCAAAGTCGATGTGAACTCGCTGCCAAGGTCGTGTAGGCCAGGCCCACGGGTGAAGTGGCGCTTTGACCGGCAAATTTCGCTCTTCCATGCACAACTTGCATGATGAGATGTAGTGCTCTATATCTTTATCTATGGCTGGCCACCACACATAGCTTCGAGCTACTTCCTTTGTTCTCACAACGCCGGGATGTCCCTGATGCAATTCATCTAATACGAACCGTTGGTACCTCTGCGGAACAACAACACGCATTCCTAGCATGATGCACCCTTGATATAGAGACAGTTCAAGCTTTCTACAAAAGAATGGTTTTATCTCTTCAGATACTCGGCTCGGCCACCCATGCTGAATGCACTTCACTACTTCACGCAGCACTGGATATCGTGTCGTTTCTGCTCTAATTTGTCTGCTGCTTACTGGCATGGTGTCGAAACGCAAAACGAAAAAGTTTTCTTCCGCCCCGTCGACGCCAGATTGCGGAAGTGGAAGGCGTGATAAGCAGTCAGCGTCCACATTGTCAACTGACGGCCTGAACTTCAAGGTGAACGTATACGCCGATAATGCAACCGCCCAACGCTGAAGCCTAGCGGCCGCAATAGTAGGAATGCCTGTCTTAGGACCAAATATGGTTTCCAAAGGTTTGTGGTCGGTGTGCAACGTGAATGGTCTTGCATAGACGTAATAATGAAATTTCTTCACACCAAACAAGTGCCAAAGCCTCTTTTTCTAATTGGCTGTAGCCTTGCTCAGCCTTTGTGAGGGTACGCGATGCATACGCGACCGGATGAGTCTGCCCATCCTCGAAAACATGAGACAAGACCGCGCCCACACCATACGCAGAGGCATCACACGCAATTTGCAAGGGGCGGTGACAGTCATAGTGCGCCAAAATGGGCTGAGTTGCTAACATTTGCTTAACTTGTTGAAAAGCTTTTTCGCAAGGCGCATCCCACACCCAGGCTGCATCTTTTCGAAGAAGTTTGTTCAGAGGAAACAAGATCGAGGACAGATTTTGAACGAACTTCCCGTAATAGTTGATAAGGCCCAGTACGGCCTGAAGCTGTTGCTTGTTAGTCGGAGTCGGGGCGTTCACGATAGCGCGTACTTTTTCATTCGTTGGTTGCACGCCGTCTTTGGTGATCACATGTCCTAGGTACTGCAGCTTATCTTGAAAAAAATCGCATTTTGCTGGCTGCACCCGAATCCCTCGTTCCGACAGTCTTTTTAAAACAGCTTCCACGTTACGTAGGTGCTCTTCTTGTGTGCGCCCAGTGATTAAAATATCATCAAGGTAACAAGTGAATGATGGGAGCCCTTTTAGCACATTATCCATAATGCGCTGAAAGATCGCTGGTGCAGATGCAATACCGAACAGTAACCGGTTAACTGCAAAAAGACCCTTTTGTGTGTTCAACGTGAGGTATTGTCGGGACTCTTAATCCACTTCAACTTGCTGGTATGCTCGGCTTAAGTCAATTTTGGAGAATTTTTCTCCTCCAGCAAGCACCGAAAATAATTCGTCAGCTTTGGGAAGCGGATATCTTTCTATGTCCAAAATTGGGTTTACGGTGACTTTGTAGTCCCCGCAAATCCGAACTGACCCATCTCGCTTAATGATTGGTACTATTGGCGTAGCGTTTTCTCTGCTAGCCACTGGTGAAATTATTCCCAACGCTTCTAGCTTAGACAATTCTTCTTCCACCGCTGCTCTCAAAGCGAACGGAACGCTCCGTGCTTTAAAGAAACGTGGTTTCTTGTTATCCTTAAAGAAAAGTTTAGCTTTTTCACCTTGAATGACGCCCAGATCGTCCTTGAACACGTCTGCATAACGGTTCAGGAGGCTTTGTAGTTCGGCAGGCTTCGTGCTGGCCGTTTGGGCGTGCTGCAGGTTCCGTAGGCCTTGTACTTGCGTCCAATCAAGCTTTAACTGCTGCAGCCAGTTGCGACCAAGAAGTGGCGGACCGCTATGGCGCAGCACGTAGAGAGGCACACGCTGGCATTGACCGTTGTGCTGCACTGCGACGAAGGCGACGCCGGTTGGCTTTACGGGCTCGCCAGTGTATGTTCGCAAGCGTAGGCTGGATCTGCGTAGAGCAACACTCGGAAACAGTGAACGAAACAACGACTCAGGTATCACCGATACGGCAGCCCCAGTATCGAGCTCCATGCGTAAGGGCCTTCCTTCAACTGTTACCTCGAGCATAATTGGCTCTTCTCTAGTTACTTGCTCCGTCTTGACACTCTGTAATTCACCCTGACTTGGCTTGACTAAGGTTTGAAATTGTAGCCTCGATTTTGACTGCCCTTTTATTGCTTGGCGGCCGCGGCATGCACGCTGCAGGTGCCCCTTTTTGCTACAATGAAAGCATATCGCACTAGCATGACGACAAGCGCTCGCCCCATGGTTTGTTGACCCACAGCGAAAACACGGCACGGCCTTTTTGTTAGGCGGGCGTAACTTGTGCACCTCAAACCCTGCTGCCGCCGTTGCATGCGTAGCCGATGCATTTTTCAGCGCAGTTTCTAACGCTACAGCACGGTCGACTGCCTGCTGAAAAGTTAATTTCTTGTCTTCAGTGAACAATTGGCGTTGAATATCGACTCGCTGCAGACCGCAAACGAACCGGTCCCTTAAGGCTTCGTCCAAAAAGGCGCCAAACTCGCAAGTTTGCGCTAACGTCCTCAGGTCAGCAACAAACTGCTCAATTGTTTCTTGTTCATGTTGTGAGCGGCGATGAAACTTCGCTCTCTCTCCGATAACCGCAGGCTTCGGCGACAGGTGACTGCGCAATTGAGTTAGCAGTTCTTCTAAAGATTTATCGGATGGTGCCGCGGGAGCAGTTAGAGACTTCAATAAGGCATACGTCTTCGGCCCTATCACGCTTATGAAGACGTCCACTTTACGCTTCTCGTCAACCTGGTTAGCTCGCAAGAATGCCTGAACGCGCTCTTCGTAACTTGGCCAATCGCCGGAAGAGGCTTCGAAAGGTTCTACTTGCCCGAGCTGCACAGCCATGGTGGGCGTACTTGCATGCACTCCCCACGTCGTCGCCTAGACCGGGCTCTTCCTCGCGTGCGTGCTCGTTAGCTCCGGGGTCCTTCCTGCCGCGGACGCCCTGAAGTCCTCAGCCAGAATCCGTCTTCCAATCCCATCCTCGTCGCCAGTTTATGTTGTGGGTCATGCACGAAGCCTTGAAGGAATCCAGCCGGTCAAACAGCATGCCTTTATTGCATACCAAAGTAACCGGACAGCCGCCTGGCTGCCGGTGGACAACGCAGGGTCAAAATACAGAGTGGCCCTTTCTAGGCCGTCGCAGCGGCTTATGAACACTTCGGGTGGCGAGGGTGATAACTGATACGCACAGCGCGCGCGGAAGAGTACGTGGCGTTATCGCACTTCGTCACTGATATACCACAGTCCCTTCGTCCGAGCACACTCTTAGCTGCAGTAGAGCGCTGGGCACTCCTTTCGGCAGAGTAAACGCCTGTCCCATATTTCACTCTCTTTTCAGGAGTGCTCGGCACTCTCTGTAGCACAGAGTGCGCGCACTCTCTCGCACGAGTTCACGCACTCTCTCGCACAGAGTTCTGTCACTCTGGCTGAAGGGGAGTGAAGTAATGCTTCGCGGGAGTTCAAGCACTCTTTTCATGAAGGACGTAACGAAAAAAAAAAGAAAATGGTGCGGCGCCAAGCTTTCGATCGTACCATGCAACAGCGAATACGTCAAGAGAACGTGCGTAAACGAGAGATCGCATATATAAAACATGCATCCATGCACAACGTACACACAACACAACAACGTTAAGCATATAAACACCCATTGCGCAAAGCATTCAGAGTGTCTCGACTTCCCCTGTATTTCCAGTGAAAATAGCGGTGTTCTGTGCAATTAAGCACTAAATATAGGCAGAATCCATGGAAACGCCTGGTAAACCTTCAGGATATTGAGTACACTACCTGTTCAAACGAAACAACATAATATTCGACGTCGTTACGATTAGCGAATACCGTTATGATCAGCTGTTTTCTTCACGGCAACAGTGCCGAGCACACGTACGGTGCCATGCGGCGCGGCTGGTCCAGCGTAGCGGCAGCCACGCTCTCATTAATCGTCAAGGTGTAAAAGAAATCGTAGACAATGCTGATTCGGAAGCACGAATGAAAAAAAAACAAAAACACACTGGACCAGTACACGCGGACAACGAGCAGATTCGTGAACGCACGGCACTTATATCACTCGTCGATACCACCGCCAAAGTAAACATTCCAACGCTAATTGACAGTACCGGACCATCACAGGGGCACTTCAGAACACAGAAATCAAAGAAATCAAGAACATACAACACTACGAAAATAACCAGGAACAACATGGGATTACGCACGCACAGCAAGCGGACACACTACCGATCACGCCACCACACCACAGTCTGGCGGTACCTTTATTCGCGGCCTTATACATGTATATCTACCGAATGTATTGCTACTCTGCTTCTGAACCTAAGAGCTTCGAAGTTGATCGGTATGAGCATGTGTTTCTGTTCGGTCAATGCAAAACTTGCGAGGCGGTGAGAAAGCCACCGGCAAAGCACTGCGCTATGAATTATTCTGCATATCGTCGTGCCGTGCGGCAACCGCGTTATAAATCGGTGCTCAATTTCGTGCTACCCTACGCATCACAGATGTTTCGATCGCTAAATGTAAGCAAACATCTGCGTAAAAGTAAGGTATCTCAGCGTGTCGTACTCAAGCATGCGTATTCCATAGGCATGTGCTGTTCAGCAATTTTGATTAATGCTGCCGTGAGCCCCACGCGTCCACTGGCACCAGCGCGTTCCTAGCGGTTCAAAAACCACCCGCATTCGCATACAAAAGTTGCGTACGTCACTAGGTGCCCTACACCAACATATATAACTTATACGCGTGTGACCTATCCTGCGCTACACACACTGGCAGCGGCGTTTCCACATCGACTTGGCGATCAGCTGTTTGTGCAATTAGTATATACCTGCGCGCATTGCGCTGTTTGGTGCGACATGCTGTCGTCGTATGTGCTGTACTCAGCTACTAAATCTGGTCATCGGCGACAGCTATTTTCCTTGCTAATTACGCCTATTTTTGAACAGCATGTAGCCATGAAAACGAATGAGCAAGGCGTGCCGTGCCTCAAGGTGAAGCATAGCCTACGCAAGACAGGTCTCCTCTTTAAAACCAAGGATTTCGCATTTCTGTTTTCCAAATGTGGGCGTTGGAAATGTGGGCGTTGGATCAATGTTAAGAAAAATGAAATCTGTTACTCTGTTCTTCAGTGAAATGACCCATCTCCAGAAAACAGGCAGTGTCTACGCATTTTCTGTTGTCAAGAGAGGAGAACGCTATGCCTGTGGCAACTGAAGATTTCACAAAGCAAGCACAGGTGACTGACTGACAGATGCGGAGATCCTCAAAGCTCAAAGTCACTGACATATACTCTCACATATTCTTAGCATTCCATGCACTTGATGCTTAAGTTGGTGTTACACTTACGCACATCAAACTATGCTGGGATTGATAAATGAACAGCCAGTCGTTGTTTGAACATCACTGTTCTCTTCCACCACCTATTTCTCTTGTACAGTGTGTTGCAAGAAATACCAGTTAAATCTGCCTGGTAGAACTCCAGCAGTAACAATGACAGATCACTATTTTAGCAATTTATTTTCACTCACAAGTTTTATTCTTTAGTTCCCATGCATTAAAATTTGTCCCACCACAAGCAACACAACAAACGTTTGTTCTAATATTTTATTGGAATCAAAACAGTAACAACTATCATGTCAGTGCAAAGATATACATTTTCATAGCATGCACAAAACTGTATTTGAACATTGAGCCCATGGAACAATAATGTGTACAATACAGCATAAATACTCAGGAATTTGATGCAGTAAAACAGTGTGAAAGAACTGTTTATTGATATGGTTTGAATGTTACTATGATGCTCGGTGGTGCATGCATTTCTTAACAGTGCGCCAATGTGTTCGTACGTTTCTAACAGATGGCAAGCACAAAGTACATAGAGTCTGCAAACACACAATGGTAATTACATAGGCTAAGGCATCACTCTTTAACTAATACACAACTACAGCTCACTTATAATCCCACTGTCAATAATGGGCATGCCTACATCAGTGCACTCTACTGTTTACGTGCTATCTGGGGCTATGAGTTATGACCAGATGAATTATTAAATGTGAAGCACTTCTTGGTGAACATAGTTTCTATCTATCTATCTATCTATCTATCTATCTATCTATCTATCTATCTATCTATCTATCTATCTATCTATCTATCTAATTTGCCTGGTAGACCCCAACATTTTGGAGGTAAGGTATAAATATGTGACTAACATGAATGACAAATATTTGATATTGCTAACCTGATATACTCATCATATATGTCATGATTAACAATACTGCAATCATGCATAGCTCACAACCGTAGTTCTTGGACCACAGTATGCGAGTATGCGCCACAGATGTTTGGATTTGATAAGGCCTATGTCAATCAAGGACCAGCTAAAATAGACATATGAAACACCATGGCTGCAGGGACCGAACCCACAACACTGAGCGTTGCATGAAGTTTTCTGCACCTCACATGGCGCATTGCTTCCAGGATCAGCACACATTTTGCTGTTCATGATTGACACAGAATAACCGGCTCAAGCAGCTTCGCTCTTAAACCAAGAGAGGAACACCATTTCTCGTAGCTTGCGTTTGAAATGCAGACATAACACACACACACAGACATGCACACACAGACTACGAAGCAGTAGGGGGGTATTGAACACGGGCCCTCAAGGTGCCAAGCAGGCACACTACCACTATGGTGGCTCCTCCAGCGTGGTTAGAGTAAATAAGCCCATTGCACCAGCAGTTGTTATATTGGTGCTTGCGTTATGTGAATTGCATTTCTAATGTATGATGACCACTATCATAGCAACGCATATATGTCTGTATGCTATTGTGCAACTTTGCTCTATACCGTAGGAATACCTCAACAAACAATGCTTCTGAGACCACATCAACGCACGCACCATATAGTGCATTTTTCTTTGACAATATAGACATTTGTGCTTTGGACTAATGTGAGTATCAATATTACATCATACCATGAGCTATCACTCATTCACCATACTATCAACGTTCCTGGTTAGCCCACGTTAAGCATACATCTTGAGTGGGTATTCATGCGTTTTTCACAAGGAGTTTGATTCTACCCGTAACACTTCGCTGAATGACAAAGAATTCGTCATTGGCAAGTTCTTTGCAGACTGCTTCACATGACGCCAATTCACACAGTGTGGGAGACCTGCAGGATTTTTTCTTGCTTAACATTAATGTCACGGTACATTGTACATGCCTTATTTTCCTATTCAAAATAAATGAATACCAAGCACCATGGCTGGAAAGCCCCTTTGACCTAAGCAATGACGTGCATTTAAGTATTGCCTACATTTGATCCAATTAGTAAGTAGCATGAGCTTAAATGAAAGCTGAGTAAGCTGTGAAGCAGTCAGGGTTTAATGAAGGTTGAATTGGAGGAGTTTCCACAGGGGTCTTTAAAAAGTGCTACGTTTTCCGCAGTGGAGTGTTTGCAAATGCTTGCCAGCAGTTTGTGTATAGCCAACCACACGAGTCCCATTGTTCATCCGTAGTCTTAAAGGTATGCGAATTTGATCCAGCACATTGTGAGGCACAGAGAAGCCTTCCCATGATCGATCTTGTGGAAAAAGTGGTGGGCCAGCAACTCTCACTGCTTCACCGGAAAAATCTTCCTGGAAAAGATGCAAAATAACGAGGTTCATTAGACATTTTGTGCACATAAAAATGAAATCTTCATTGAAAATGCTTACTTCGCTTCTTTTATAGCAGTCTAGTTTTTAAACACATGTTACACTTAACAGTGAGATTCTGGTAAGTAGTTTGTTGTGAGCTTCGTATTTGCTGTGCGGCACACACATTTATACGAAATGCACAAAGGCAAAGAAATGCGAAACAACGTTACATGTGCACTTTAAAAAGGTCCGCAATGTTAGTAAAGTCCATCGCGCAGTTACACATGTTGCACTCGAGCGTCTTGTCAAAGGCCGCCACAGTGTTACTAGGCGCCAATAATATGCAAATGTGGACATATTGCCCGGCTGAGGGGGAAAAACAAAAGAACTGATTATCGGAACTGAGCGAATGTTAAAAATATGGGTTACATGCACATATAAACACATGACGACGTGATAAACACATCGGCTGCTGACCGGAATGACGAGGATTAGATCCCGGCCACGGCGGTCGCGTTTTCGAAAAGGCGAAAATGCGAGAGGCCCGTATACTGCGCGTTATCAGTGCACATCAAAAGAACACCGGATGGTCAACACTTCCCGAGCCCTCGCTACTGCGCGCCTCATGATCATATCGTGGTGTCAGCATGTACTACACGAGCAATTATTATTTCCGATAGCCGCAGTCTTTCGCGTAAGTTTACATTCACCGAAAGCATGAAGTTGAAGCCTTCTCGCATGAAATAATATCACACAATATTTTTTTTTTAAGTGAAGGGGCGATTTCGTGAGCTGATCGAATGACCTTCCGACGCCTGTACTGCCTTCACGGGTGTTCCTAAACGCGCATTTATGTCGCGTCGTTTATATATATGCGCCTAGCGCCTCTTTTTTGCCTTTAATTTCGCTTAGACAGCGCGCTGTGTAGAACAACACGTACACATGCATCAGCGGCGATAAAGACCAACAAACAAACAAAACGAATGCATGACTTACCATGGGTGCGCCGGAATGGGCCGAGCTTGCACGGTTGCGCGTCGCGGCATGGCGAAACCATCACTGTCGCAGCATGACATAAGTTGCCCTGCCGTCACATCACAACCTTCGCGTTCAGCGACGAGAACACAGTGAGACTGCCCGCACAAAACACGCACAGTGTGTCAACTCAACAGCACCATTCTCATGCAGCGTTCACAGAGCCAACTGGCCAGAATCTCGATATCTGCGATACGGCTGAGCTTGCTTCGGGCACCCACAGCGGCACAGGCGCAACTGGCTGGCGCCCGACGGAACCCTCGCACCGGCGCCCGGCGCTGTTCGCTATTCTGTTGATATCTCTCCACCCGCCTGCGTTTGCTTTTGCTTTTTGTTTTGTCTCCTTGCGCGCGCACTCGTCTTTAACAGCGTAGTAGAAGTGCGGTGGTGGAATTCTTGGCTTGCTTTCTCTTGTCGGTGCCTATCGGTGCGCGTCAGGCAGGCCGTCCGGAGACGCGATCCGACTGCGTGCGCCGACGCACAATCTTTACGCGGTGCGCTCGCAGAGAGTCGCGTGTACCTTTTCTTGTTGGAGTGTATATTCAGGATATCAAGGTACGTTGAGGCTTGCCACGTCCAGGCCGGCAACGCTGCAATCGCATATCGTTGTGCGGCGATATTTGCGAACGATGGAGTACTGGGCGCTGTTCACGCTACGGACGCTGGAGTTCCGCGAGTTTCTAACTCTACATAAGCAGCATGGGAGCTTGCAGACCATGTTACTCTTCCTTGAACGGAAGAGTAAGCCCCGCGGCTGACTCCCCATCCCTCCCATCTAGAGTTGAATAACTCTGGGTAGAGTAATGAAGTTGTCCTACCCTCGCATTACTCCCCCTTCAGCTAAGAGTGCAGAACCACCGTTCAGGCGTCGCAGTCCCCCCTACGTCGAGGCGTCGAGGCCCAGGAAATCCGAAATTTGGCGGGCTCCAGACTTCAGGCCCCTCTGCTACCATTGCGGGGAAGCTGGACACATCTACAGAATGTGCCCGTACCGACGCGTGGGCCTTCGGGGATTCGCTCCAAAGGCACCTCGCCCACGACCTGGTGAGCGACCTTCCGAAATAGAAAACTTCATCGCCGGTCGTGACAATTCATTCGATCAGCGTAGGCATGAACCCCGTTCCGCATCACCCGCTCGATACCGATCACCAAGTCCCGTGTTTCCTCGAGACACCCGTAGACATCGTTCGCCCAGCCCTGCAAACCCGGGAAACTAACCTCAGCGTCCTCCGGAGGTGGGGCCGCTGACACTGACGCCATCGAATATCCTCCATTACGACGACAGCGACGAGAACACGCCGACGTCCATACACACGCGGGTGATGAAAGGCGAGTGGTAACGTCGGACATACTGGTTTCCGTGGACGACGAAGAAGTCACAGCTTTGATTGATACTGGCGCGGACAGCTCGGTCATGAGCCGAGATCTTGCGACGAAGTTAAAGAAAGTGTACTCGCAGTGGACTGGATCGCAGGTTCGTACAGCAGGAGGACACCTGCTCACTCCCGTGGGAAGATGCACTGCTAGAGTAAATATTCGGGGGTATACCTACATCGGCGTCTTCATTATTCTGCCCAGTTGCTCACGAGACCTGATACTCGGCATGGACTTTCTGCAGGCGAATGGAGCAATAAATGACTTGGAGAAGCCGAGGGTGACGTTTTCTACTGCGAAAGCCATAGCGAGCGACGCTGGCGCCGAGGATAGCACGGAGAATGCCTTGCGCATTGTTGCTGACAGCGTTACGATACCGCCAAGAAGCAGCGTACTCACTCTCGTAACGTGCGACACACTCGATGGTTGTGAGGGCGTCGCCGAGGCAAACATTTCGTTGCTGCTTGAGCGGAACCTTTGCATCGCGCGGGGCGTCGTTCAGATTCGGCACAGACGCTCATTAGTGCTGCTGACAAATTTTAGCAACGAGTATCAGCACGTACCCCAAGGCACAGCAGTCGCTTTTCTCCATGAACTTGCTGCTTTTGCTGATGTCAGCTCCTTAGAAACCGCTGAACCGAACGTACCGAAAGGCGTCAGCCTGACCGAGCGCGTACAGATAAACCCCGGTTTACTGGAACAACAGAAGAAGCAGCTCCTAGACCTCGTCAACGACTTTTCCGACTGCTTCTCTACGGAGTCTAAAGTTCGGCGCACCCCTATAGCGAAACATCGAATCCTTACCGATGAGGCCGCACGCCCCGTTCGCCAGCATCCATACCGCGTTTCGGCTACGGAGAGAGAGGTGATCAAGCGCCAGGTCCAAGACATGATCAAGGATGACGTGATTCAGCCGTCGGCAAGTCCATGGGCGTCACCCGTTGTTTTAGTTAAGAAAAAAGATAATACACTGCGCTTCTGTGTAGATTACAGAAAGCTTAACAGTATAACGAAGCGTGACGTTTATCCACTGCCAAGAATCGACGAAGCTCTAGACCGCCTACGCCACGCCCAATTTTTTACATCGTTGGATCTCAAGTCAGGGTACTGGCAGATTGAAGTTGATGAGCGCGACCGCGAAAAGACGGCATTTGTGACCCCTGATGGACTGTATGAATTCAAGGTCCTTCCTTTCGGCCTGTGTTCCGCACCTGCCACATTTCAACGTATGATGGACACTGTTCTCTCTGGGTTGAAATGGCAGACCTGCTTGGTGTACTTAGACGACGTTGTGGTCTTTTCAAGAACGTTTGAAGAACATCTCGAACGGCTCAAGAACGTCCTCGTCGCAATCAGTCGAGCAAATCTCACTATTAAGCCTGAAAAATGTCATTTCGGTTTTCAGCAGCTAAAGTTTCTCGGACACGTAGTCAGTCCCCAGGGCGTTCGGCCAGACCCTGACAAGGTAGCTGCCGTCGCAGAGTTTCCACGCCCCGCGGACAAGAAGGCCGTACAGCGGTTCTTGGGTCTCTGTGCTTATTATCGCCGCTTTGTCCAGGGCTTTTCAAAGCTTGCCGAACCATTAACACGATTAACGCGTCAAGATACACCTTTCGTGTGGGCCAAAGACCAACAGGAAGCCTTTGAAGAATTGCGAAACCGAATGCAGACAGCTCCTGTACTCGCACATTTCGACGACGAGGCTGACACAGAAATCCACACTGACGCGAGTAACGTGGGGCTTGGTGCTGTGCTCATTCAGTGCCAATACGGTGCCGAACGCGTCGTAGCCTATGCGAGCCGCACCCTGACAAAGGCGGAGGGCAACTATTCCACGACCGAAAAGGAGTGTCTGGCAGTCATTTGGGCCATTGGCAAGTTCCGACCCTACCTCTACGGCAGGCCTTTTCGCGTAGTCAGTGACCACCACACACTTTGCTGGCTCGCGAACCTTAGGGACCCTTCTGGCCGCCTCGCTCGCTGGAGCCTCCGTCTTCAGGAGTACGACGTCACAGTTGTGTACCGCTCCGGCCAGAAGCACGGTGATGCTGACTGTCTCTCACGTGCGCCCCTACCGCTGAAGACCAGCGACTTACAAGAAGATTTCCCGTTTCTCGGCATAGTCGACTTTGTAGAGATGGCTGATCTCCAACGTGCAGACACTTCATTGCGCCCTCTGATTATTCATCTTCAGGGAGGCGACGCTGTTATTCCACCGCCGATGTCGCGCAGCCTCGCTTCTTACTGCCTCCGGAACAATGTCCTATATAAGAAGAATTTCGACAACAGCCAAGAAACGTTCCTTCTTGTGGTCCCAGCTTCACTGCGCCAAGAAGTGTTGCAGGCATGCCACGACGACCCATGCGCGGGACACTTGGGCTTCGCCAGGACGTTAGCCCACATACGACAGAAATATTACTGGCCCCAACTATACTCGTCTGTACAACGGTACGTGCGCAGCTGCCGCGACTGTTAGCGACGCAAGGTCCCACCTGTAAAGCCAGCTGGTCTTCTGCAGCCCCTGGACCCTCCTGCAGCGCCGTTTCAGCATTTGGGAATGGACCTTTTGGGACCGTTCCCCACTTCGTCAGCAGGGAACAAATGGATAGTTGTTGCAACGGACTACCTGACACGGTATGCAGAAACAAAAGCGATACCGCGGTGAACCGCTGCAGAAGTTGCCACATTTTTTATCCATGAAATCGTCCTTCGTCATGGGGCCCCTTCTGTTTTAATAACCGATAGAGGAACGGCATTTACTGCTGACCTATTGCAGGAGATTGTCACCCTGACTCATACTGATCATCGCAAAACTACGGCCTATCACCCACAAACGAACGGCCTAACAGAGCGCCTCAACAAAACCATAGCCGATATGCTCTCGATGTACGTTGACGTAGAACACAAGTCGTGGGACCAGATTCTACCATTCGTCACGTTCGCATATAACACCGCTGTGCAGGAAACCACCAGATTCACGCCATTTGAACTCGTTTACGGACGCTGCGTTACGACCCCATTGGACGCCATGCTACCGGACGACACTGGAACTCCAAGAAGCGACAATGCTGACGACGTTATCCAGAAAGCAGAAGCTCGCCAGCTTGCTCGCACCCGAATCCGCAGCAAGCAGAGTGCCGACGCGCAGCGATACAACAGTGGCCACAGGACCATCCAGTATGAACCAGGCACCTGCGTCTGGGTGTGGACACCGGTCCGTCAACCGGGGCTCTCGGAGAAGTTATTGCGACGGTACTTTGGTCTGTACAAGATAACGCGACGCCTAAGCGACGTGACCTATGAGGTTGTCCCTCAGACTACGACTACCAGCTCGAGCCGACGTCGGCCGCGACCGGAGGTCGTTCACGTTGTACGGATGAAGCCGTACTATGCCCGTGATTAGGCGGTCCTCTACCTGCTGTCATCGCGCCCACATCTTTTGCTGCTGCCTCACGCCAGTCGGCGACCGGGACGGTCGCTTTTCAAGCGGGGAGTAATGACGCGAGGGGATGTGCCCGCTACGATTACTTCTTGCCGGCAGCGAGCTACCCACAATGGCCACCGCTCCTACAGTCCGAAGACGAAGAAGAGCGGAGATCCTGCGAGCGTTCTGATCGAGTTGGACGCCATCATTAAAGCAGGACGTGCTACTTTTGCTGAGCCTTGTCGATCACCTTCGTGACAATATCATCACACTTGGGCAAAATACAGGGTGTTTTTTAGTTGCAACACATTTTTAAAATTAGAAAAACATAAATCGCGGGAATGTCTTGTGTACCATTCGCGTATACGGATTGTCGGCCTCTAGATACGGAACAATTTGCGCACTTGTATGCATAATTAGCGAAATTACACTAAATAACTTTAATCAGTAATCGGTGGCTACAGCAAATGAGTACTTTGGAGCCCGTCCTCGACACTACTTATCCCAACGATCAAATTTGGAATAGCGTGTGTTGCAACTAAAAGTGTGTTGCAACTAAAAAAAACACCCTGTATGTCGGCCCTGTATGCGTACTGTGACACACCACGTCATATTTTTATCTGCAAACTTCGTTTACACATAATACGTACATGTATAATCTATGTGAAAAAAAAAACGCATGCTGTTTCTCGAGGCTTTCCGCCCCGATTTCTCTCAACTGGCGTCCGCGAGCCAAAAAAGTAACAGTTTTATTCCGAAATTTAATTATTAAAAAAAAGTAACAGTTTTATCAGCAATGAATGCCAAGGTAAGGCAGGGATTATTATACAACGTAAGGCTACCAGCTTGAGGAGTGATGTGCTTCCTGACTGCGGGATCCTGTACGGTCTTGAGCGGCGACATGCCTATTGTGCAGGTGCACGTTGTTCCCGCTTGTAGAGTCTGGACGTCTATGGAAGCACACTGTTACTTCAGCGTGACTACTCGTTCGTTGAAGCTTCCGGCCAGCTGTTCGACCGACGCACTGCTGCGCCGTGAAAGCACCGTCCGCGACCCAACCGAAAAACGCAAGGATAGCATGGCGCAGTCTCCGGAACTACGTGTAAACAATGGCCTTCTTAGCTGAGGGTAGCTCGAGGCTCCAGTAGGGCGTCAGCTTTAAGTGCTACACCCCCGCTTAGGCCGTAAAAGGAGGCACGCCTGTAACAAGAGCCGCGTCTCCCCTTCTGCCGTAGCAAGAGTCGTCTGTGGAAAATGATCGCGCTTTTCCCAGCACCAGGCGCTCTTCATATCAACGGAGATAGACTTCGTTTCAGTTAACGCAATCCAAAACCAGTTCTGGTCTATTCTCTGTAGAGCAGCGATTCTTTAAGGCAATATGTCATTCCCGCTTGGCATATATTAGTCACACTAATGCTTTCGAGGCGAATGGCTTCCTGCAGTTGCAGATGTTTGACCTGAATACAATCCTGGAATAAAAAATGCGGCCTGTCCCACGAGTCGTGGGATGTCATGTGAAGCAGTTAGCGAAGAAACTGCGTGTGTCGACTTGTTCTGCATCCAGCCAAGTATTATGAGCAGGATAAACGACGTTGTGCAATCCAAGTTGTTATGCGAATAACACAGGCTTTTTAGGCGCTAATAATAACTAATAAGGTTTTACTGGCCAAAACCACGGTATAATTAGGAAGGACACCGTAGTGGAAGAAGCCAAAAATTATTTTGACCACCAGGGATTCTTTAACATATGCACTGACTACGTACACTACACAGACCTCTCACATTTTTTCGACGTGGGAAATGCGCCCGCTGCAGCAAGATGGAAACCGCGTATTTCTGGTCGGTAGCTAAGCAAGAGCACCCTTTGGGGACTGGGCTTACCAGGTACAAACGAAACCCTGCTTCCAAGTCCCTGTGCGCATGCGCTAGATTAGATTCCATGCGCGGCCACGCCACGAGCGCAGGCGCTCCGCGGAGCGAAGCCACGCGGCGCCGTGTTCGTACCACGTGGTTCGTACCAGCAGTGGACGGCACTGTACTACATCAACAGCACTGTGTACGACTGAAAGGTGGCTCATACTACGGCGTGCCGTGAGCAACTGCGTCATTGCACAGACATCAGTTTCATCAAAGATAGATGTACAGTGGCGGTCAAAGTTTTACGGACCACGGGGGCGCGTGGCGGACAGCACAGCGGCGCCTACTGACGGCTGCCTGCGAAGTTCGAGAGCGCGCACTGCGCACGCGCCCTTTTTTACCTGCCAGCCAGCTGGTTCGCTCCCTTCAACATCTCGCGCACCGGAACGCCAGAATAAGCGCAAGGTGTCACTTCTGCTATCGCCGCGGAAACACCGAGCGGTGATATCGCGACGAGAAGAAGCGATGAATTAGACAACATATGACACGAGCGGATTGCTACTGCGGATGTTCTGTAAGCACGCAGGCATCTATCGAGTGCCCGATTTGCAGGGTTCATTTTAAAATGAATGCCTACTTCGCTAGGAAATTAACAAACCAGTCAAACATTTTCAGTTCATTTGTGCTTTCCTGAAATTAGCCGAAGTACTTTTTGAAACAAGGTGAGCGAAAACCACACAGATGCTTGAACAAGGGAGACATTCACAATTTAATGCCACTTCGTCTTCAGCTACTCCATGTGGAGAATGTGATGGCCATCTTTGGAAATGTAAGCGGGTCTTGAAATTGGTGACGCATCTTTAATCTCCCAAGATTTCTTTCGGTTCCCAAGAAAACATAAACTACGTCTGTTTCCGTTCACTTCTCTGCGTCTTTTCTACAGCAGTTCAATATCTGGATGCGTACGAGCACATAACATGTATAAGGAGTATTAATATGTGCATTGGTTTACCGCAATAGAGCGCAAAAGGCATCGCTGTTGAGTAACCTTATCACAAAGGTCGACCTCCGAAAAGCTGACGCCGTATGCATGTTTCCGTCGCCGAGGAGCCTCTGGGACTAAGGCGTATACAATGCGGGGCGCAGCGAGCATTGCCAGTACAAATTACGTGTTTTCGTCGCGGTATCACCGCTCGGTGTTTCCACGGCGAGAGCAGAAGTGACACCTTGCGCTTATTCTGGCGTTCCGGTGCGCGAGCTGTTCAAGGGAGTGAACGAGCTGGCTGGCAGGTAAAAAAGGGCGCGCGTGCGCTGTGCGCGCTCTCGAGCTTCGCAGGCAGCCGTCAGTAAGCGCGGCTGTGCTGTCCGCCACGCGCTCCCGTGGTCCGCAAAATTTTGACCGCCACTGTACGTTACGGTGCGCTGATATGTCCATATCGTGGGTGTCATTTGTGGGAGTATATCTACGGAGTGGAGCAAAATTGAACAGAAGCATTTTCAGTAATAGTAGTGCATGTATTGTTTCTTTCATTCTTAGAACAGCTGTTCATAGACTATAATCGCATTCAACAATGGACAAGCACTGCTGCCACAAATGCTCGTGCTGTTGATTTACTTCCTATATGTAACGCGTGGGGACAGCCTAAGTGGGCGAATAATAGCGTGCTTGCGTGGGATTTCCACCGCGTAGAAATTTGCCTACGTTCATTACAGCACGCCAGTCTGTCTCTGTCTGTTTGTTATGCCCACATTTTAATTGTATTAATATTATTTCTTGGGGTTTTATGTCCCAGAGCCAGCTGTGACTATGATAGACGCCGTAGTGGAGGGCTCCGGAAATTTCGACCACCTGGGGTTCTTTAGCGTGCACTGACATCACACAGGAAACGGGCCTCAACATTTCGCATTCATTGAAATGCAGCCGCCACGGCCGGATACGATCGCGCGACCCTCGGATCAGCAGCCGAATACCGTAGCCACTATAACACCATGGCGCGGCTACATTTTAATTCTAAGCTACAACACACAGCACATATATACCCTCTTGGAAATGTAAGCGGGTCTTGAAATTGGTGACGCATCTTTAATCTCCCAAGATTTCTTTCGGTTCCCAAGAAAACATAAACTACGTCTGTTTCCGTTCACTTCTCTGCGTCTTTTCTACAGCAGTTCAATATCTGGATGCGTACGAGCACATAACATGTATAAGGAGTATTAATATGTGCATTGGTTTACCGCAATAGAGCGCAAAAGGCATCGCTGTTGAGTAACCTTATCACAAAGGTCGACCTCCGAAAAGCTGACGCCGTATGCATGTTTCCGTCGCCGAGGAGCCTCTGGGACTAACCCCCGTATTCATAAACGCTCCTCGACTCGACCCTTCACTCGAAACGCTTCTTGAGGGCGGTTTTCCAATTCACAGATCGCCCTCCACTCGAAGCGTTCCTCGACTGGAGGAAATCTCGAGCGTTTTACTTGAGATAGTCGAGGTAGGGCCAGAGCTACCTTGAACTTCCTTGAGTGAAGTATCATGGCGGATTACGCTTCGTTTGTCGACTATGTGCTCCGCGTCGGCGAGCTGTTTGACGGCGTAGAAAACTGCGTAGGCATACCACGACGACGGTTGAGGGACCGGATAAATCCAATGGATCACTACACCGACAGCGAATTTCTGGCGCGCTATCGCTTCACGAAGTGCAGCGTGAAGAAGCTGCTTGACTGCTTGCCCCTTGAGGAGAGCTGCAGCAACCGTGGCCACGCTCTTCCACCAATGACGCAGCTTCTGATTGCGCTGCGCTTTTATGGAGCAGGCACGTTTCAAGTAGTGGCGGGCGACCTGGTGAATGTGTCTCAGCCGACAGTGAGCCGCATCATCGAACGTGTGTCGCGGGTGATCGCGAAGCATTTGTTCCCAGCCGTCGTGAAGTTCCCCGACACCGATGACGGTTTCCGTGAGACGATGGTCGAATTCCACCGAATTGCCAAGTTCCCCGGGGTGACAGGGTGCATAGACTGCACCCACATCCGTATAAAAGCACCACATCCGTATGAAAGTTTCTCCCAGGCACTGTCCTTAGCGCGCTTGGACACGTTGTCGGTGTTTCTGTTTTCATTTGCCGATCTGTGGCGCGTCACCAAATTACACAGTAATTCGCACTCTTCGCGCGTGTAAACGAACTTCCGTGCGGTCGTCTTACCGCCGTCGCGCGTGACGCTGTCGTCCGTGCTCATGTCGCCGTCTGTCAGGGCAAGCAGGACGCCACGAGAGAGAGAGAGCTCTTTATTGAAAGGCAGAGAATTTAGCCGGCGTTGAAATATCGCTGACATGCTACTCTGCATGGGGAGGGAGTTTGGGGAGAGAAAGACGAGTAGAAAGAAGTGCAAGAGACAGTGAAAAAAAAAGAGAAAAAAAGTTGGGCTTTGTGTTTCTGACTATATGATGCTTAATTGCGTCCAAAGATAGTTAACGTTTTCACCAACCCGCAGTGATGTGATAGGATGTGTTGCATGATGGGTGAGTGATGGTGACGACGGAGATAAAGTTGAAGTCTATCGAGTTGTCCTATACTTTTTAAATATGTAAACAAAAAGTCCATCGCGCGTCTCTGTTGTGTGGGGCAAGCAAGGGGGCCTAAAACACACTGAGGTGATAAAGGGAGCTGTGTAAGTGACTGCATGCAATGTTCATAGAGCGCACGCTCATCACTCTTCGCTCGGCATTCAAACAAAATATGCTCTACAGTTTCAGTAGAGCCACAGTTGCTGCAGTGTGGGCTTGTCTCCTGATGGAAGCGGTACTGTAAGTCGTTTGAACATGCAATGTTCAGCCGTAGTCGATGATACAAAGTTTCCAGATGTCGAGGAATGTTGGATTGTAGTTTTGATTTGGGATCTGGGTCGACTGAGTATAAGAAAGGGTGATGATGTGTTGGTAACTTCCATAGCCGCGGTTCCTTTATTCGTAAGCGAATCGTTAAGCCATATCAGAAGCATCAGATTTGGTGAAATAGATTCGCTTATAGTTTTGATATCGAAGACCGTTACGTGCTGCTTCGTCGGCTTTTTCGTTGGGCAGAATGCCGCAGTGAGCTGGTATCCATTGAAATGTAATGCAGTGTCCTGCGGTAAAAGCCAGGTGGTGTGAATAGGCAATGTCGGCAGAAACGGGTTGATGATTAGTTTTCTTCAGGTAGTTGTACAATGTTTGCAGCGCTCCTCTGGAGTCGGTACGCCACGATGCAACAAGCACCTTACACCGCGCACCACGGAACATCAAGATAAAATCTGGCGCGCGCACACAATACGCGAACAACAGTCGCACATCCGGACCTGCCCGGGCATGCTATCCCAGCGGATTCGGCTCTGGCGTAGCTTGGATGAACGTAGCATCGCCTGCTGTCGAAACTAGCTGATAATGTTTCAAATTTCACTTATAACTTCCAATGCAACATGTATTTAATAATAGGTGATAATTTTTAAATCGTTGGCTAGCATTTCAACCGAAAATTCTCGTACTTATTGTAGTATTGGGCTGTACACCCTCGCTACCAGACGCGTCTTTCGTAACTCAAGTGAAGGAATGTTTCTCGAGCAGCCTCTTGGCGGAGGAGCGCTCGAGTGGCGTTCTTGAAACCCAGTGGCTCCTTGAGCAGAGGAAGGCGCTGCGCCTCGACTCGGTGAAGTCGAGGGGGAGCGTTGAGTGAAGGTGCGTTTGTGAATACGGGGGTGAGGCGTATACAATGCGGGGCGCAGCGAGCATTGCCAGTACAAATTACGTGTTTTCGTCGCGGTATCACCGCTCGGTGTTTCCACGGCGAGAGCAGAAGTGACACCTTGCGCTTATTCTGGCGTTCCGGTGCGCGAGCTGTTCAAGGGAGTGAACGAGCTGGCTGGCAGGTAAAAAAGGGCGCGCGTGCGCTGTGCGCGCTCTCGAGCTTCGCAGGCAGCCGTCAGTAAGCGCGGCTGTGCTGTCCGCCACGCGCTCCCGTGGTCCGCAAAATTTTGACCGCCACTGTACGTTACGGTGCGCTGATATGTCCATATCGTGGGTGTCATTTGTGGGAGTATATCTACGGAGTGGAGCAAAATTGAACGGAAGCATTTTCAGTAATAGTAGTGCATGTATTGTTTCTTTCATTCTTAGAACAGCTGTTCATAGGCTATAATCGCATTCAACAATGGACAAGCACTGCTGCCACAAATGCTCGTGCTGTTGATTTACTTCCTATATGTAACGCGTGGGGACAGCCTAAGTGGGCGAATAATAGCGTGCTTGCGTGGGATTTCCACCGCGTAGAAATTTGCCTACGTTCATTACAGCACGCCAGTCTGTCTCTGTCTGTTTGTTATGCCTACATTTTAATTGTATTAATATTATTTCTTGGGGTTTTATGTCCCAGAGCCAGCTGTGACTATGATAGACGCCGTAGTGGAGTGCTCCGAAAATTTTCACCACCTGGGCTGCTTTAGCGTGCACTGACATCACACAGGAAACGGGCCTCAACATTTCGCATTCATTGAAATGCAGCCGCCACGGCCGGATACGATCGCGCGACCCTCGGATCAGCAGCCGAATACCGTAGCCACTATAACACCATGGCGGGGCTACATTTTAATTCTAAGCTACAACACACAGCACATATATACCCTCTTGTAAGTGTCTGCTTAGTTGGTCCTTGTTTCAAATCAGGGTGTCGGAACGAAATGTTTTTCGTTCCGGTTTTCGTTTCGTTCCACAGAAAAAAGTACCGTTCCGTTTTCGTTCCGGAACAAAAAAAAGCGTTCCGTAACGGTTCATAACGTTTTTTTTTCAATAAGAAAAAAAATACTTAATATTAAAAGTATCTTTCAAAAGCAGCAAAAGACACTGAACTAATACGTAAAAAATCCAATAATAATTGTTGGGGTTTTACGTCCCAAAGCCACGATGTGACTATGAGGGAAGTCGCAAAATGTTTCGAAGCAAGGACACAACAAAAAATTGGCAGTTATCTTTTCTCAAGTTTGAATCCCGAATTTTCGTCAAGCGGGGGCACACGATTCCAGAAGCAGCAGGTCATCAAGTGTACTCGCCGATAAGCGAGACCGCTACTCTGACAAAATGAACTTGAGTGCCGAAAATGCCGTCTCAACGCTGACTTGTGTGGCTGGCACACCAAGGCCCACTTGTGCTAACATCTACAGCTCCGGTTGCCGCTCTTTGCGCTCGTCCCAAAATTTCAACACATTCAACACGTAAGCGACGACAAAGCCTTCTCCACGACGGCCTGTGTGAGGGGCACGCGAAAGTCCGCTTGAATTTAATACAAACAGCTGTGGTTGCCACTTTTTTCGTTTCCTGCATTATTTCAACGCATCTTTCCTTTGAAATACCTGCCCGAGAAGCGAGCTGACGTTGAACCCTGAGTTATGCATTATTGCTCACGTTGCATGACCTCGGTTGTTCCGGATCGCAAAGTTTTCCCGCGAACCGAAAAACGATAAAAAATATTTCGTTTTTGCTCCGGAACGAAATAATAAATAACGTTCCGGTTACGTTTTCGTTCCGGTCAAAAATATCGTTTTTTTTCGTTTTTCGTTTTCGTTTTTCGTTCCGTTCCGACACTCAGTTTGAAATATCTCGCAATGTTAGAAATCACCTAAGGCGTATACCTGCATAGCCCGGGGTGAGCACAGAGAGTATGAGCTGCGAGTGATCGCGTCACCGTTAATCGTGATGTATACATTGGAAAAATGGGAGTGGTATCAAGACCAATCATTTGTGGTCGTGTTGAAATTATAGCCTAACATCATTTCCTCATAGCCTGCTACCGACCACGTGATTCTGATCACTCCTTCATTATCGACCTAAGTAGCATTTTACTTGATATGCAGAACCAGTTTCCCAGCACTAACCTCATGGCTTGTAGTGATTTGAACTTTCTAGACATTGATTCGGTCAACATCACTGCATCTTCGGGTCATTCCAGAAATTATTTTTTTATTTAATTCTCGCTTTGAACCTTGCTCTAAGTGCTGGAATACCAACTCGTGGCAGTAACACTATTGATCTTGTCGTTCTGTAAAATCCTTAGCTAATTCATTCATTATCAGCCATCGATGGCCTTAGTGATCATTCTTTAGTAATTCGCACCCTTTCAATTTCGATTTTTTCACGGCAATGTTCCGAAAGTAGATTCGCGACTACAACAAACCAGATTTTGCCGGAAGCAATGAAGAAATGACCGTATTTGTTCAACAGTTTGAACAATCAGCTCCGAAGGGTCTGTTCATGAAAACTTGTCTTCGTATAAAGAAAAAGTTATCTCGGTAATTGAATTATATGTGCCCTTAGTTTGCATTCGGGATGATGCCGGAAAGCCGTGGTTTACAAATTCATTAAGAAAATTGTGCAATAAGAAAAAGCGACTATTCAGGGAAGCTAAGAACGCATGCTGAAAGTGTACAGCGACGCGTTTCAAACTTTGTATATGAATTAGTTCTCCGTCTTCGGATACAAGTGTTTTAAATTATCTCTAATTTACTGTGTTTTTTTTCTCTGTACATGAATCTGGTCACGCATTGCACTTCTGATTTTGCCCGCCTACTGTTTGTTGTCAAAAAATGGACACACACCTCGTCAAACAGCAATGGGGCTTTTTGTCTTTGTTCCTGTCATCTGTACAATGTATAGATGCGAAATAAAGTTCAAAGTTCCTCTTCAGAAATAAAATGCGAAAAGTACTTCGCGTGTCTCAGTAATTATACTAAATTGCTGAGGAGCACTAAAGGGCACTTCTAGAACAGATGTATGCATGACATTCTACGAACGAATCCAAAATGCTTTTGGACTTTATTAACTCCTAACCACAGTGGCTCGCGTAATATCTCCTTAATAAACCAAGATGGTTCTCTAGTTACGAAGGAGTTTCGTTCTGACGTTATGAATGGCTACTTCACGTGATTTCTCACCAAGGAACCGGTTGCAAATATTCCCGTACCGCTAGACGCAAGTTTGCGTCAGATGTTACCAGTCAGTATCTCGGCAGACGGAATCTGTAGGCTGATTAAGAACTTGCAGATATCGAGCGCCGCTGGGCCTGAAAACATCTGCTAAAATTCTTAAATGTGCAAAGGTAATATCTGGTCTCATCCTACGAATAATTTTCGCACAGTCAATTCCCAGTGGTCAAATCCCGTTTCAGTGGAAGGTTAGCAGAGTTGTACCGGTTTTCAAGGCAGGAAACCACTCTGATACATCAAAATACCTTCCTGTCTCGCTAACATGTATTGCATGCAAACTTATTGAACATATAATTTACTCCCGCCTTGCAAAGCACTTGGACGATATTTACTCCTTCTTCCCAAACCAACACGGACTTCAGTGCGGTTATTCGTGTGAATCTGAGCTTATCGAATTCACGATTGACTTACACTTAAACCTTGACTCATCCTTTGCAACCGATATCACTTAACTCGATTTTTCTAAGGCTTTTGACCGCGTTCCTCAGCAGCGCCTCATGACTAAACTTTATTGCCTGTCAATCGATCCGCCGATATAGTCACGGCGTCACTGCTTTTTAATTGATCGCTCCCAGTACACCTTTATCGAAGGCCATCCATCTGCCGCTAGTAACGTTATCTCAGGAGTCCCACAAGGCTCCGTCCTCGCCTTCTGTTCCTAATATTCATCAATGATCATCCTGCTGGAATTTCATCAAGCATTCGTCTGTTGGCGGATGATTGCGTTGTTTACCGGTGTATGTCTACTACGGACGCTCAGACATTCCTGCAGGATGATTTAACCTTAACCTAAAACTGGTGCTTGACCTGGCTCATGCAGCTAAACGTATTAAAATGTAAGTTTATGAACGCGTCCCGTAAAAAAATATCCCCTAGAGTTCCCATACTCGACAAACAATACCGCGTCAACACAGGTGGAATCTTACAGGTATCTCGCCATAGAAATAAGACATAATCTAAGTTGGTCCAAGCACATCACGTCACTTTCTGCAAGCGTTTCTAGATCAACTGGTCATATCAGACGGTCATTCACATTTGCTTCGCTCACAGACTATAATGGCACACGAATCTTTCATACGCGCCAAACTTGTGTACACATTCCCTATCTGAAACCACCCTCAAGAGTATCTAATCACGGCTTGGAGGCAGTACAAAATCGAGCTGCTCGTTTTATAACTTCTGAATACGATTCTAGAGTGAGCGTCACTGTCATCAAAACTTCGATTGGTCATACCCCTCTGTCATCCCGTGTAAAATACCAAGTCTTTGTCTTCTCCGTAACCTTTATTATAACTTTCCTCAATTACGCGAGAGACTAATCACACCGCCCACGAGATCATCACGACGTCTGTTCAATGGTCAAAGTGTCCAACGCATTCATGGTCCATCTAACGCCTTCAACACATCATTTCTACCTACTGCCATATTAGATTGGAATGTACAGTCTGTTTCACACTTAGGGGAAATCTCGGAGCGCGTGGCAGCGCGATGCGGCCATGATGGGGCGAGCGCTGGTGTCGGCCCGCAGCGGCTGCTCGCGCAGGCGCAGACGCGCGATGCGTGCAGCCTTGAACCGCGTCGTCTGCTACGACAGCGCGTGCTGGCTGTATTGTCAGCAAGCGTGCTACTGTTGCGGTATCGCGCTGATTTCATCGTTAATGTGAGAAATCAGCCGATACTCTTCACTAAACGGCGCCATACTTTTGGGCCTGCATAGGCAAAAGAGGAGCTCTGCAAACGTAATTTGACAACACACTTGCTTTGGCTGCCGGAGGGCCGCGGTACTGAGCGGGAGCACGTATGCTTCGTCACCGCGTCTTCTACCGTAATTCGCAGGGACAATAAACGTTACAATGTGTGCTCGTCGTGCTCTGTCTTTTCTTGACGGGAAATGAAAAGAAAGCATCCCACAGTAATAACTATACGGGTCGATCACGATCAGACAAATGGATCGGAATAAAGTAACGCTTTAGGTGACGAAATTGAGAGGGAAGCAGCTCTTTTCTACAACATTGCAGTGACACGAGACAGGCGCTCTGCGTCGGCGCTAAATACACGCGTCGCACTCCCAACATCGCTTATTCATGTCGGGTCATGCCCCCAGCAGCAGCCATGAGAGCGCTCATTCTTAAAGGGATCCTAAACCACCACTCGGGCTTGGTTTTGACAACGGCTGGGTGTGTATTGAAGGCCTCTCAGAAATTCACAGCCGAAAGAATTTTTCAAAACGGTTTGTTAGGAGCGAAGATATTGCGACCGGAAAACCTCTCTTTCCAGTCCTGTCTCAACTCTGCGTAATAGAGGGTACAGAGCTCCTTAGGGCGGTGTCGAAGGAGATGCCCCGCCCAGCGCATTACGTCACCAGACTTCAGCGACGTGTCAGTGGCTGACGAAAAGCGCGCGACTACCGGGGACTGTTTCTTCGCTGCGCGCTTGTTGCCGCCTGCTCGCTTCGCGCCTGGGCTCGGTCGCGTGCCCTCGCGATCACCGCATTTTTAGATGCAAAGCAGCTCTTTGACTAGCCTATGTAACGCTCTCCCTCCGTGCGTCCCTACGCACGCGCCGCCACGCGCTCCCCTCGCCGAAGGGGTTGGAGCGCTGCCAAGTAGGTCACGCCGCAGCTGCGCGTTGACGTCACGCTCCCCTCGCAGTGCACGCTGACGTCACTCTCTCCCTCGCCTGCCGCGCGCTCGCCGCAGCGCCCGCAGCTGCCGCCTCGTCCGTTCGCCCGCAACACCTGCCGTTACCGCCGTTCGCTACACCGCCGACTGGTCGGTTCACGCGCAAAATTAACACCGTCTTCCCAAGGGGAACCCTGATGGGATGCGAAGCACCCGCGTTAGCGCCGTTCAACCCGTGACGCCACCCGTGCGCAACACTACTGCTTCGCATCCCATCAGGGTTCCCTTTGGGAAGATGGTGTTAATTTTTTTTCGATCCTCCGAAGCTTTGTTTTCGTTCGTCACACATGTTTAGGCTCGCAGGTGTGCACGCTTACTTTGCCAGTGCGCTGCTTGTCGTCGATATTGCGCATAAGACGGCGTCAGGACAAACAGCGCAACTATCAACGCTGCTCCACCTTGTCATACATAACCCCAAGTTAGTTAATTGTTGATTAGTGATTGTAGACGGGTTAATCATCCTGTCGGGCTCGGACGTGTGACTACTATGACTTGAAAGGAAGACCTTCACAACTCGAACCCCTGCCGACAGGTTAATGTGGAATAAGGTGCGTTGACATGCGGAAAGAAGGATGCATTAATTTATTTTGTGAATACACTAGTCAATTTTAACAGTGAAACGTTGAGCTATTGGGGAAACTGGGAAATTTTCAGAAAACTCCGCTAAGCTATGTAATACTAGCATAACAATGCCACGCTGTAGTAAAGACAAAGCTTCCTAGGACTAGTTAGGTAAGGCTAACTCTAATTCAATGGAGCCTAACTAAGATTCCTAAAGCTAGTTAGGTAAGGCTAAGTCTAATTCAAAGGAGCCTAATTAGGAATTAATTGAAGCCTAGTTCAGACAGGACTAATCCAACTAAGTCAAACCAAGCCAAACTGAACTAATTCAAGCTTAATTGAGCTATGACGAGTGGCACCTAATTAAAAGGTACTAATTATTCACCGTTAATTGAGCCACGATACTAATTAAACCAAGTCTAATAGGGATAGGACTAATTATGTGAAGCCTAATTTAGCTGATATGAACAAGTTTAGTGTAAGCAAGCTTCTATTTGGACCGTGTTTAATTAACCAGTACTAATTAAACCACGCATAGCTAGGTTATTACTAGTTAAGTCAACCCTAAGCTAGAACTTATTAATCAGAGGTAAATTATGCTAAGACTTAAAGGTCAAGCCTAATTAAGCTGACTAAATATTTCAGGAGTAATTAGGCTAACACTCAATAAATCAGGCTTAATTAAGGCAATTCTCACCAAGCGATACCTAATTAAGATAATATATCAAAGCACAGTGTAGGTAGGCCTAAACTAATTTGGTTATGTATAATTATTATAAGCCTAATTAAATCAAGCATAACTATATCATGACTAATGAAGCCCAACTTATTAAGTCATGTGTGATTAGGTTTAGGTTAATTAGATCTAGCCTAATTAGTGTAACTCTAATTACATGCTGACTGATTAAGGTAAGGCTAAGTCAAGTCTCAATAAGCGCAGACTATGAAGTTACGCCAAATCAAGCCAGACATTCCAGACGTAATGATTTTAATCTATACTAATTTACCTTAGTCCACCCTAAGCTGCTGTAATCCTTAATTCGCCCTAATCTAAGTCTAGCGTAATCCGCTCTATATGCCATAGTCCACCTTAATGCACCTCAGCCTGTTTGAATCCAACCTAATGCGCCTTAATGAGCTCTAATCCACCCAAATATACCCTAATCAGACATAGTCATTTAATCCACGTTATAAAAGAAATATTTTGGGTTCGACTCCAGCCATGTTACTGAGTATGAGTACTAGAAGGTGGCGCATCGGGGTACCATAGGGAATAAACCCATCTACAATCACTAATGAATTGTTAATTAAAGTTTGGGAATAATTTGTGATTTATTACAGGCTACTGGCGTGCATTTGTTGCCTTCTTGGAAAACTATATTTATGGTGACTTTTGCACCGTTCGCGTTCGCACCGAGGTAGTTTACGGACGCCTTCCAATGGCATCTATGAGACTTGCGCATTAACAAATATATTTTTATATATTTCCAGCAGCTATTTTGCCTATATAGGGGCTCACAACGCAAGCAAAAGCGAGCGCACGGCACGCACGCCCCGCCACGGTGGTCTGGTGGCTATGGTACTCGGCTGCAGATCCGAGGGTCGCGGGATCGAATCCCGGCTGCGGCGGCTGCATTTCGATGGAGGCGAAATGTTGAGGCCCGTGTGCTGTGCGATGTCAGTGCACGTTAAAGAACCCCAGGTGGTCGAAATTTCCGGAGCCCTCCACTACGGCGTCTCTCATAATCAGAACTGCTTTTGGGACGTAAAACCCCACAAAACAACAAAACAACAACAACGGCACGCACGGCACGCACGCGCTTACGGTTTTAAAAAACGCGCGCTGCGAAGGGCCCGCACACAGGCGCGGCGGGCGTGTCTGCCATCGGCCAATAGCAGCGACGCTCCTTGTAAATGCTCTATGACAAAACCCTTTAACGGAAGGAAGCAAGACGTAAAGGGGCTGAGTGAGCAATGTGTCCCGTCGGAGCGTGGCCCACTCGTTGACGATGTTGGGCTTAAAAGGATAAAATGACATTGAAAAGACAAAATGCAATAGCACCGCATTCCTTCGTCCATTGACGAGGCTAAAAGCACACGACTATCTGTAGATACGGGATTCAAGGATGCTTTGAGTAAAACTGGCTCACCGTTTATTGTCGCTGCGCATTACTGTAGCAGACACGGTGCCGAAGCAAACGCACAAAGCAAGTGTGTTATCAAACTAGGTTTGCAGCGCTCCTTTCTTGCCAATGCAGGCCCAAAAGTATGGCGCCGCACAACATTTAGGGAAGAATATCGGCTGACTTCTCACGTTAACAATGAAATCAGCATGATGCCGCGCACAGTAGCACGCTTCCCGGCAATACAGCCAGCACGCTCTATCGTAGCAGACGACGCGATTCAAGGCTGGACGCATCGCGCGTCTGCGCATGCGCGAGCAGCCGCTGCTGGCTGACTCCAGCGCTCGCCGCATCGCGATGCCATGCGCTCCGAGATTTCCCCTAAGTGTGAAACAGACTGTACAGTACGGTCCACTGTTAAAGGGAACACTCGAATTTGCGCCTTCACTATTTCTGACGCCTTAAATTCAAATGGCTGTAGAAATAATGTCCGTTGATGGTACGTATGGTTTGAAGGGCGTCAAAGCTGCCAACCGCAGCTTATTTGCCTCAAATATATGCAACAGAGGCTTTGCGAGGAAACAAAATACAACCATGCCCTGCGCGCAAGTGTTCCCTTTGACAGTGGACGCCACTGTACATCCTGATGATATTGCGAGTGAAAAAGATTGTGTGAAAGGTAAAGGTTTATTGTTATAGTTCTGCTTTAAGCAGGCCGAGTGGTAGCCCTGTTCTCTGCGCGTTTTATCTGCCCTCTCATTTTCATGTTTTCTTTTATCTTGTATTTGCTTATCATGTCCTTACCATTTCCAAGAAGTATTAATTATGTGATGACACCTTGTGGCCCGTGGTTACCCATCGTTATCCCCCCCCCTTTATGGATTGCCCTAATAACCTTAAGGGTAAATAACTAAATAAATAAGTGATGATGATTATGACGATCCCAATTTTGGTTTAAACGCAGCAAACTAGACAAACAGTGTAGCAGCAAGATAGATAGATAGATAGATAGATAGATAGATAGATAGATAGATAGATAGATAGATAGATAGATAGATACGGTCGCAGTTGTTGAAGTTCGCTAAGGAATGCTTCGCATTTAAAGGGTCTTGTGCTAAAAAATCACAGTTTCGCCAGAAGGGTGAAGCAATGATTGCGATAGCAAGGCCTGATATTGTCGCGAAGACCGCGTCGCGTAGAATATTTTCTTGTTTTTTTTTCTTTTCCGACTGCTTTTGTAGAAGGGGTGCTCGGGTAAACGAGCCCGCGCACCGCAGGGAGCCTTCCGGGAGACGGGGCACCGAAAATGAAGAGCATGTGTGCGCGCCGCGGCCAGTTTCTGGAAAGCGTTGTTTGTATTAGTTTTGTGGCGAGGCCGGATGCACGCGATCGTAAAAGCTCGTGGAGAATCGTTACCTTCGACCTGCCTGAGTGGTCCGTATAAGCCGTTTTCCTATTGGTGGGCAACAGTGGTGGTTCGAGCCGTCCGCGTCGCCGTGGATGCTGAAAAAGTGCTATTTAAGCGGCGACACTGGCCTTTTTTAGAGAGCGGACTAGGGGACCATGACGCTCGAGACCACCGGGGACCACTTCGGCAGGCCGACGGGGTATGATACCATTTTCTATGTTGTATAAGTTTTGCCCTGTGTGTTTTCTAACGTCAAGATGTCTTAGCTAAATAAACCCCCCAATGAGTGCTCTCCCAATTCACTGTGTCGACTCCTCATCGCTTGCCTGCGCGGAGTGGCTCCCACGCCTCTTCGTCTTCCTGACCTTCCGATGCGTCTAACATTAACGGCCCCGACGTTTCGCTACAATATGATATCCGATGTAAGACTAGCAGCTTTAAGGCAGAGCAGCATCAAGCGACTGCGCTCCTTCCTGCACTCGTGGACACGTTCGCGTGAGCGCTATGTGGCGAGGGCATAGTATACATGTATGCGCGAGACGCCTGTAACAGAGCACATGACCAAGCCGCTGCTACGCAGTGCACGCCTGATGGCTGCCGAGATAGTGTGCGCGCCAGTCCACAGTGGCTGCTCGAGCAAGACCCCCTTCCCCTATCCACTCACGCTCTTTCAAGCTTGTTAAAGACGGGCGGGGCGCATCCCCGCCGCTTCGACGATTGCTTCCCGAGTGGCCTCCCGATGCGCCGGGGGTTATCAATATGGACTTTGTATGAAATACGACGGCGATGATGACGGAAAAATCCCGTCCAGACTCTATATAACTGCTACCGCAATAAAAGAAAACCAGACCTTGAGAAAGTGGCGCATCCCTAGCTAAAGCTTATGTTCTGGGGATTGAAGGGGCCCAAAAACAGAATTTCTCCATCGCAGTTTTGCTTTAGAAAGCCATCCTTCCTGAAAAAATTATGCCAAATAGTTGTGAAGATTGACTTGGGCAAACAAAAGTCTTTAGACTCAAAAATTCATCGTGTAAGTTGACAGAATATGACGTACCCTTTCCAATTGCTGGGGTTGGCCGGCCGGCTTCTGTAATGACATGCCCAGCACCGAAATAAACTGAAGGATATTTTGTGGATATCTGTTATGAATAATGGCCCAGAGCCATATACCATCTAGAGTCGTGAAACCAAAACCGCACTATGATTGCGGCTGGGAGACGCCGTAGTGGGAGGCTCCGGAAACATGAACATCCTGGGGTTCCTTAACGTCCCTTGAAGAGTATCTGTGTTAACCAAAGCGAAAGATTGTACGTTTGCATGCAATCAATGAATAATTCCGCTCTCCCGGTCTATGTCATGTGCTTTTGACAACCAGCATTACGCATGCATTCACAAAGTGTCGAATGCGAGAAGAGCGCGATCAAGAACTCATGCTGAATGTGCAGCATAATCCGACAGGACTTCAGATTTCAGCACTTCATTCCTTCGCGACGTTTCTTTTTTTTTTTGTCAACGATATACGGGCGCATTAAAATATGTGATAAGAAACTCGTTAAACAAGAAACTGATAAGAAACTCGCTCACCATTTTATGTTTTGACTGCACATGTAATGTAATCTTGCCGCTATAGTGGGCTTAGGTGGTTGCTTATATTATTTGGGAGAGGGAAATACATCTTCATTAACTTACAATGGGAGCTGCTCTACAACACGAGCGACAGATCATCCAGCGGGGCTGAAAACATCACAGCAAGTGGCGCCAGCTTGGGTACTACAGCAAGGACCTTCAATAAAGCTTATTTTTTTTCTTTCTATGACCTTGTTGCTTCATAATAAAATCTGTCCATTCATGCCCTCAGAGCAATAGTACAAGTGGACACGCCTAGCAACTTTGTCACGCATGCGCAAACTAGAACCGCATTAGAACTCTGTGGCAATAACCTGCAGGATCCTGCGTGTGACAGCTCGGAGCGTCGTTTATTGGCGCGTGCAACGGATGGCGCGACGCGCAGTCTAAATATGGCGGCACGCGTCGAACTGGCTGTGTACCTGAAAACAAAATTCAACTAGCCAATGCTCTCGGTAGAGCACCTCTGGGATTGATTCTACGAAGCTTCTTTGTCGGCAATGTTTGTCATTATTCCGTCTGCGTCGCCAGTACAGTCGGATACGGAGGCAGACTGCCGCCTAAAACTACGAGTAATTGCACCTATAGGAACCCATTGGTGGAAAGGAACGGCGGTATCATTCGAGCATCTGGGAAGGTTCCGGTCTCACTATGGAAATACTAAAATGGCGTGTGCGAGTGCCGTAGCTATGTAAAGAAGCAGCGACCTGGTACAGCGAGCAGTTCTTTGAGTATAGCACAACGCAAAGTGCATAATCATAGAAAACATGGCTTGTTTTGGTATCTGAGTGTTTTCTCGCTACAAGCACGCCAAGGCCGTGAAAGACTTTCCAGCACCCGCCACCCTACGCTAACGGCGTGAGTTCCTAGAATTGGTGAATTTTTCCCGACGCTTTATTCCCCACTGAGCTGAGCTTCTTCACCCACTAACCCAGCTTATTCGCACAAACAAGAGCTCTTCGTCCGCGATTCCCTGGACTGCTGAAGCACAAGCTGCCTTCACAGCCGCTAAACAAGCTGTCGCGGATTCCGTACTCCTCGCCCACTCGCATTATGGTGGATGCTTCCAACGTGGCCATCGGCGCTGTTCTCCAGCAGAAAATTGCCTCTGAGTGCCACCCACTGGGTTTCTCTCGGAAGCTACAACCTACCGAGACCCGCTACAGCGTTTTCGGCCGTGAGCTCCAGGCGAACTACTCCACAATCCAACACTTCCGACACTTCCTGGACAGCCAGCCTTTTTATGTTCTGACGGACCATAAGCCTATCGCCTATGCTCTACCGTACAAACTCCTCCAAGTAGGTCGCACGTGAACTTCGCCAATTGGTCTAGATATCGGAGTTCACAACAGTTATTCGGCACATAAAGGGGAGCGACGACGAGGCAGCTGACGCACTTTCGCGTATGACCTGACTCAGCACTGCTACAACTCCTGTCAATTGGGAAAGTCTGGCTCAGGCGCAGATGGAAGACCCAGAGTTGTAAGCCCTGCGTGACCACCCTTGTTCTCTCCGTCTGCAACTCGTTCCTCACCCTTTTGTACCCGGCTCACTCTGGTGCGACATGTCAGCGGCCACACCTCGCCCCTTCATTCCGACTGCATTTCGTCGTGCAGTATTTCAATAGCTTCACGACATCTGCCACCCCAGCATCCGGCCTACGCAACGCTTCCGTACGCACAGATACGTCTCGCCGAACATTAACATCGACGTTCGTCAGAGGGCCCATTCGTGCCTCGCTTGCCAGACTGCCAAGGTGATCCGACACACAAAGTCTCCTACGCAGCCTTTTCTGCCTCCAGGCCGTCGCTTTGATCACGTCCACCTTGATCTGGTTGGACCACTTCCTACAACTCGCGGCTGCCGGTTCATCCTGAGCATCATCGACAGCTTCACCCGTTGGCCCGAAGCTGTGCCCATTACGGACATCACTGCAGAAACAGTCGCCAAAGCCTTCGTGTCATCATCGGTTTCCAGATTCGGCTGCCCCAACATTGTCACTACCGATAGTGGCCGGCAATTTGAATGCGCCCTCTTCACTTCCCTCACCCGCCTGCTTGGTACTAAGCACTGCCGCACCACGGCATACCATCCATCTGCCAACGGCATCGTGGAGCGGCACCATCGCCAGCTAAAGACTGCCCTTACTGCATGCCTGGACCGAGACCACTGGGTTGACCACCTTCCTATGGTGCTTCTAGGACTACGCGCCGTCTTACGACGCGACCTGGGATGTTCAACGGCCGAATTCGTCTACGGTACACCCCTGCGGCTTTCTGGAGACTTGTTCAACTCGTCGGTCTCATCGCCTCAACCGCTGCAGTACCTACAATGTCTGCAAGATTGCATCCGGCAATTGCGCCCCGTTTTGCCTCGATCTTCGGACCACAGCGCCTTCGTCCATCCAGACCTTCCTTCTGCGACGCGCGTTTTCCTCAGACACGACGCTGTAAAGGCGCCTCTCACACCCTCTTATGACGGGCCGTATCGCGTTCTACACAAGACGCCGAAGTCCGCTACAATCCTACTCAATGGTAGAGAGGAGGTGGTCTCGCTAGACCGCCTCAAACAGGCCTACCTCGAGACGCCTCGAGACGCTTCTGTCTAGGCGGGGGGCCCTGTAGAGACCACCGACGCCGTAGCACAAGCAACGCTAACGTCAGCGTTCTCAGCCGGCACGTTTGTACCGGCTGCAAAAGAAAACTACCCGCATTTCCCCGAAGGGGAGTATGAGGAAGTGCGAAGCACGGGGTGATGCTATGAGGGGGCGCGCGCGACTAAACTGCAGAGCCGAGCGAAGGAGACGGCAGCGAGAGAAGCACGCGCCAGCCGACCCACGGAGGTCTGGCCGTTTTTAAGTGCAAAGCACTTTTACTGATGATGATGATTAAGTGTAATTAATGATTTAAAGTGTTGTTGTCATGATGCATTTGTACACACACACACACTTTTATATATGAAGTATTATTTATTTATTTTACGCTTCACGCTTTTCGTATGATGCATTAATGCACCTCGCGAGTGCGTCACACACACACACACATACACACACTACACACGTCACTACAGATCAGCACCTATTCGGCGGCCGAGGGTGAGTGCAAACATAACGGGGGGAGAGGCACACCAGCCGCGCGGAGATGGTGCGAGGAGCCGGCGCGGCGCGGAGGCGCCAGCTGCACAACGCGCCGTGACGTCACGGCGCGGAGAGCAGTGCGGAGCCGGCGCGGGGCGTGCGCAGCCACGGAGCGGAGGGCGGAGCGCGCGCAGTCACGTGGGGCGTGACGTCGCTGCGCCGTTGCTACAGACGCTCCTCTCCGCTCCTCGCGCCGTTGCTAGGGGAGAGGAGGAGGAGCGCGGATGCCGGCGGAGTTTTCGGGGTCGCTTAAGAATTGTCCGCCGCGGTGGTGTAGTGGTTACGGTACTCGGCTGCCACCCAAAAAACGCGGGTTCGATCCCGGCCGCGGCGGTCGCATTTTCGATGGAGGCGAAAAATGCCAGAGGCCCGTGTACTGTGCGTTGTCAGTGCACGTTAAAGAACCCCAGGCGGTCTAAATTTCCGGAGCCCTCCACTACGGGCTTTCTCTCCTCTCTATCTCTTTCACTCCCTTTCTCCCACCCCCACGGACGCTTAGCCGTGCTCCCTAAATGGGTTGCAGAAATTAGCGTCCTTTCCTAAACGAACCACAATCAATCAATCAATCATCATCGCTTAAGAAGTGCATTCGCACTTAAAAAATAAAGAGTGGTGGCGCGTGCACGAGGGGCAGACCCGGCACGCGTCACTTGGTTCTAGAAGCCTGCGACGCTGGTTGCATTTTCTGGAGCTCCGCTGCGACCTCGCGTTTCCCGACAATCTCATGGGAATAAAACAAGTTGGAGAGGCGACAACAGCAGAAACCCAAAAAAAAGACAAAGTTTTACAACATAGCCACTTTAACTACTAAATGAGAAATATACGTTTGCCAACATACTTTTCTCATTTCTATCCCAATGCGCGAGACTTCATTGTCAACGGTTCTATTCACTGCCAATCACAGCGGATCTACTACACCAGCACATTCGCTCACAAGCATGCCTCGATCGGAAATAGTTTTCAACAAGCTATTCAGCAAAAACCATAGATCACTGAGGGAAAAAAAGAAAAAAAGGACGAAGTGTCAACCGGAAACTCCTCATTTTTAAACTGACGAAACGAGTACACTCAATTTCTTGTAAACAACCCCACTCACCTGCTGCAGTAGAATGAGTGGCGAAAGCATTGGACGCTGATTCTTCGGCACAAGAGTTAACTTATGTATAGGGATGATGTAATCAAACGACAACATGTATAATACCTGCAAAGACCGTATATTATACCGGATATCTACAGAATGAAACTTGCGCGTTTAAAGCTAAGCCCGGCGTCATTACAGTTTGTATCGCTATATGGCGGATCTAACACAAACACCGAACGAGAGATTAAGCGTCGCGGGATTCTCTCCGGAGGCACGGGCGTAGTGACACAATCGCAGCATCTTGTGCGACGACTAGAGGCGCCTCAGTGGCGAGGACAGGTCTGGGCATGCACCGCTAGATCCGGGCACCCGGACAAACTGGGGGCACGCGTGCTGTAATAAAAAAACTTAATAAAGTACACCCAAACGAGCCTGTATAGGTCCTCGGTACTCACCGCTCACCCATAGCCCAATGTATTTAGTTCTTTATTCGTCACCTCAACATCTCTGCCGTGCACGACAGCGTACTTGTAAGAATACTGTAGAACTAGATAAGAGGTCGTGTCATTTTTTGAGATTTACGAACCCCGACGTGCCTTAACGCAAAAAACCGCAACAGCGTAATGAGTAATAATAATAATAATGAACATTCTGAAAAGCGTCACATGACTGATAACGTTTAAATGTGAGCGAGAACGCGCACGACACTGGAGTTCATGTGCATGCTGAGCTTGGCGAAGTCACTCCACCACCAGAAGGCGTCATATATTGCCTGCAGCAGCTGTTCTCACACGCCACAACAAAGAGTGCTTGCTTGCTCAAGCGTGCATGTAAATTCCACAGCCCTGAATTGAAATCTCATGACTGCAATGTCTCAGTGAAGGAACGCGCGGCAACGGTTGCCCTACAACCCACGATATAACATGTAATCATACACTTTCCTACTAAAATACTAGAGGGAAATCTTC
>JABSTT010002153.1:0-51701 GCA_013339685.2 Hyalomma asiaticum | reverse complement strand
GGTAACCTGCATCTAAGAGGCGCTCAACCTGCGCATTAAAGCTAATGGTCAAACGGTGCACGCACGACTTCGATAGGGCTGACTTTAAACAGGACAAGGCTATTCCGTTTTTTACTACTTGCGAATGCTTGGAGTCAAAATTCAGCAACGGCTTAGATGCTCTAGGGGAATACTGCCAACACACGTGATTCCGCTCAAATGACAACGAGATATCTAAAAATTGTATTACGTTTTTCTCCGGTAGTTCTTTCGTAAACGTTAAACCATCTCCATTAAGTTTAAATTGATCGCTTACATAGGTGACGACGGATTCAAAATCATCCTTACTACAAAGTACCAAGTATTCGTCCGCATACCGAAATACCCTAATGATGCGGTCCCCTAAGGCCTCTTTTAAACGGCAGTCAAACTTGCTCAAGTATAGATCACTTAGAATAGAGGCTACCTTTGAACCTATACAAATCCCTGATTTCTGCGCATACACGCCTTCCCTGTATCCAACTAATGTTGACGTTAAGTACATGGAAAGAATTTCTAGAAAGGTACCTGTGGAAACTCCGCATCTATCTATGAAACCGGACTCTTGCCCTTGTTCTTGAATACATTCTTTCACGCAATTTAGTAAACCTTCATGCGGCAACGAGTAATACAAATCTTCCACATCCATGCTAAACGCTGTGCAGTCGCCAGGATTTTCCTCTGTTAACAACTGAACTAGAGCCTGAGAATTACGTACATGGAAGGGGTCAGAAAAACTTAAGGAAGTTAAGCATTTCTGCAAATACCTAGCTACACAAACTTGCCACGTCCCTGACTCCGATACAATCGAGCGAAACGGAATTTCTGGCTTATGGGTTTTCGCCGAGAAAAATAATTCTAAAGTGAGCAATTTTGCTTTTTTAACACTGGAAGCTACCTTATCTAGATTATGTTTCAAAAGGAGATCGACAGCTCGTTGTTTTACTACAGAAGGTTTCAGTTTCACAGGTCTAAAATTCTTTGCAACAGCTGCTGAGGCTTTATCAGAAAAAGTGCTATTCGGCATTATTACAAAACAACCTTCCTTATCAGATAAAACAGGTCGAAGCTTATGTTCCACACAGTAATTTACAACCGGTCGGATAGGGTCAGAGGCCTTAACGAGATCGTTCGAATGCTTGATGCTGGCGAAGCAATCTGAAATACATCGAGACCGTTCAACTTCCGGAATAACCTTAGTTATAGATCGAGGTAAGCTTAAGACGTCAACTTCTTTTAGGTTAGGATGAAAACAGTACTTAGGGCCTAATGCTAGAATTTTCTTGTGGTTCTCGTCCAAAACGGCGTCTCCGAGAAACATTACCTTTTCCGACGGCGATTTATTAGAAAAAGAATTCCTCTTACTTTGCAGTAGATCCGGTAGCTTCGTCCTCCACAAAAATCCGCGTGCTGCTCAGAAACTCTCAACCAATTGGCGCAAGTGCGGTTCCTTTGACGGTCTCCCCGGGTGGCGCAGCTGGCTTCTAAGCACTGACGATAAAATCTGACTTGCCGCCATGCTTCGGCTGAAATAATCGCGCAAATCCTGTTCGCATGTCCCATAGAAGGAAGAAGAAAACCGCACAACATCTGAATTTCCATCGGAATGATATTATTGCGTTTAAAACCACGACATAGTTCTAGCGCGAAACATACATATAGCAATTAAAGAGGCTAAAGAAGCAGGATTGCGCAGATAAGTAGGAGAACACGGAAAAGGGCTCAGGGTACTAGAAATGAAGCTCAAAAGGACAGAAAGTTGAGCGAGTTGGTAACATTCCATAATCAAAAGAAGAGGCGTGCAGGACACGGACACAAGAAGAGAAGTGAACACCACGTGCACCGTTTGACCATTAGCTTTAATGCGCAGGTTGAGCGCCTCTTAGATGCAGGTTACCCTAGACTAGCCATAGCCACAGTAGCTGATCGTCTTAAGAAGTCGATTTCGACCGGAACAAAAGCGGTAGCAGAGAGTAACATTAACAAGAAAAAGGTCGTGAGTATTCCATACATCCACGCAGTTTCGCACCGGCTTAAGAAAGTGGGAAGTAAATATGGGGTTAATGTTGTGTTTACGGCTCCCAATAAGTTAGGAAGGGTTTGTGCTGCAGTGCATAGAAGAATTGAGCAGAAGGAAGGTAAGAAGCGAACCGATATCTGTCCGGTTAAGCACCTAGCCAAGAACAATTTCACCGACTGCCGCATGGGTGTAGTTTATAAGATTCCTTTTAGCTGCGGACGGTTTTATGTAGGGCAAACTGCGCGTTGTATTAATCAAAGATTAATTGAACACAGGAGGTCGCCATCAGGTGGGACGCCGTCCAATCTATCCTTGCACTGCCAGGTCTGTAGCTGCATGCCCGAGTTAGGTAATACCGAGATCCTGTACAGGCATAAGAACGAAGATACGCGTTTATTGGTTGAGGCCTGGCATATCAGTATTAGTGGAAGTGCATGCGTGAGTCAGCCGTCGATTAGCTTAAACAGAGAGGAGATAGAATGCCTTAGGAGTTGTCTATCGCGTAGACGGGCACGTGTAACCGATTGACAGGTGACGCTACCATTCCGAGCATGCGCAGATAAGCTGTGTGTCTTCTTTCTTTTTCGCCTCTGTGCTGTGCATCAGTTGTTAGTCGGCGTTCGTGGTGTTGACTTCTCTTCTTGTGTCCGTGTCCTGCACGCCTCTTCTTTTGATTATAGAAGTGTAAGTGTTAGCTAAAAGCCGACTTCTCTGTCTCTCATTCCCATTAGCAGCCATTGTTTACCTCCAAGGTAGTGCCTGGTGAGATTTCTCCTGTGCGTGATTAAACAATAAAAATTTTGTTCAATACGCCGTTGATTGATGAAATAAACCAACGAAAGACGGCAGATGTTTTCTAAAAGCAAAACGAAAAGACGCCAGATGTTTCTAAAGCAAAACGAAAAGACGCCAGCTGCTTAACGAAAGACGCCAGGTGTTTTCTAAAGCAATGGTTTTATATCCAAAACCATATCGCGATACAGGTTTGTCAATCGTTTCACGTCAATTTTATCGGGCGAATTAACGAAAGAAATTTCAGGGTTTAACCGATGATTACTTCTAGGAGCTTCGCCCAATCTCATCATCATTCACCTCGTGGATCTGCCGTCAATTTTTTTGTATGCATCCCATTAACGAAACGGCCAGGAGAGCACCAAGACCGTCGCATGTAAATCACGCCGCTCATGACATCCTATTAGCGAAACGGCCAGCAGAGCACCAAGACCGTGGCATGTAAATCATGCCGGTCATGACATGCATATCATGCTTTTCATGTTGTGACCTCCCATTTATGTTCGTCAGCCAGTCATGTTGTGCCATACCCATTTTCGCATACATCCTATTAGCGAAACGGCCATGAGAGCACCAAGACCGTGACATGTAAATCATGCGGTCATGACATGAATATTATGCTTTTCATGTTATGACCTCCCATTTATGTTCGTCAGCCACTCATGTTGTGCCATACCAATTTTCGCATACATCCTATTAGCGAAACGGCCAGGAGAGCACCAAGACCGCGGCATGTAAATCATGCCGGTCATGACATGCATATCATGCTTTTCATGTTATGACCTCCCATTTATGTTCATCAGCCAGTCATGTTGTGCCATACCAATTTTCGCATACATCCTATTGGCGAAACGGCCAGGAGAGCACCAAGACCGTGGCATGTAAATCATGCCGGTCATGACATGCATATCATTCTTTTCATGTTATGACCTCCCATTTATGTTCGTCAGCCAGTCATGTTGTGCCATACCAATTTTCGCATACATCCGATTAGCGAAACGGCCAGGAGAGCACCAAGACCGTGGCATGTAAATCATGCCGGTCATGACATCCATATCATGCTTTTCATGTTATGACCTCCCATTTATGTTCGTCAGCCAGTCATGTTGTGCCACACCAATTTTCGCATACATCCGATTAGCGAAACGGCCAGGAGAGCACCAAGACCGTGGCATGTAAATCATGCCGGTCATGACATGCATATCATGCTTTTCATGTTATGACCTCCCATTTATGTTCGTCAGCCACTCATGTTGTGCCATACCAATTTTCGCATACATCCTATTAGCGAAACGGCCAGGAGAGCACCAAGACCGTGGCATGTAAATCATGCCGGTCATGACATGCATATCATGCTTTTGATGTTATGACCTCTCATTTATGTTCGTCAGCCAGTCATGTTGTGCCATACCAGTTTTCGCATACATACTTTTAGCGAAACGGCCAGGAGAGCACCAAGACCGTGGCATGTAAATCATGCCGGTCATGACATGCATATCATGCTTTTCATGTCATGACCTCCCATTTATGTTCGTCAGCCACTCATGTTGTGCCATACCAGTGTAACTAGCAAGGACGACGTGACAGCATGATGGCCAGAACAAGAAGAACGATCGGTTTATTCGTTCACTGATTATAATGGCGCACGATAGCGCGCCGAGAGTATCTGCGCATGTGCGATGCGCAGTCGTGATACAGTAGCGTTGCCGGATACATCCTTTCCGTTAACAAAGAAATTACACACCCACCGAAACAGTGATAAGTACACGGCACTTCAAAAAATGATATCAGACACTTGATTAAAGTCCTTGTCATAATGAAGACGCTGTGGTGGCTTTACGGTTCGAGTCGACCTTCTCAAAGCTGGTGTCGGTGGTGGAGTTGACTGACGCACCACAGGTGGCGAAGGGTCGCCCGACGTTGGAACTTCGCGACGTCGGCCGTTGGCTGGCGAGGTTGAAGTTGCCACTGCTGGATGGCCACCAACATTGTTGTCCGCTGGGCTGGTATCAATGTCATCGTCGCTTTCCTCGAAGAGCCGTTCGCCAGTTTGAAGTAGGTGGCGACGGTTGCGCCTGAGCAGCTTCTGGTCCTCCGTTTTGACAAGGTAGGACCTTGGATATGGCGAACCCACCACTTTGGCTTTTCGGGACCATGCAGCGTCTCTGAGCCTCACGATGACACCCTTCTGCAGAGGAGGCAAAGGTCTTCCCCCTTGAGTCTGGCTGTGCTTCGTGACGTCGGTTGCGGTCACCGCACTGAAGTCCGGGAGGTTGGCGCGAAGGCGCCTTCCTTGCAGTAGTTCACCAGGGGATCGCCCGTCCTCCAGTGGGGTAGAGCGGTACGCCAGCAGGCCCAGCCAGAAGTCGTCGCCCGAATCTGCAGTTTTTTTTCAAGATGCGCTTCACAACTTGCACACCTTTTTCCGCTAGCCCGTTAGACTGCGGATAATGAGGGCTTGAAGTGACGTGCGTGAAGTCGTACTTCCTTGAAAACGAAAGAAAGTCATGGCTGGAAAATTGTGGGCCGTTATCAGTACATACTTCGACGGGCACGCCAAATCTGGCGAAAATAGCGCTCAGTGCTGCAATGGTTGATTGCGCCGATAGGTCAGGTAGTCTCTGAACTTCTGGAAAGTTTGATAAGGCGTCAAAGACAACGATGTACGAGTCCCCCGCAAACGAAAAAATATCGACTCCGACTCTATGCCATGCACAACCTGGCACGGGCCGCATTTGAAGCGGTTCCTTGGGCTGTTTGTAAGCGTACTTGCGACATGTAGGACAAAGTTTGACCATGGAAGCAATCTCAGCGTTAAGCCCAGGCCAAAACACGAGGCGTCTGGCCCTTTCTTTGCATTTTTGCATGCCGAGGTGACCTGCATGGATTCTTTCAAGCATAGTTTGCCGCATGCTTTTCGGAATGACAACTTTCGACGCCTTTAAAAGTATTCCGTTGACAAATGAGAGTTCGTGCTCAAAAGGCTTTAGTTCACCTTGTACTGGAAGCCCCACCGACAAATTTGTGACCACCGACTGTAGGTAGCGGTCACGAGCAGTTGCCGCTTGCAGTTCTTTCTGCGTTGCTTCTGTGACACGGTAGCCTAGAAGCTGGATTGCGTGAACTTCCACGTCGGTAGTAGCACCAGCCTCGTCTTGGTTGTCAGCACTTCACCGGGACAACATGTCAGCAAGAACAAGGTGCTTCCCAGGTATATACTGCAAAGTAAAATCATACTTGAACAACCTCAAAAAGAACCGTTGAAGGCGAGGTGGCATGTCACTAATTTCCTTTTGAGCAATTGACAAGAGTGGCTTGTGGTCGTTTCAATTGCGACTTTCTGGCCGTAGACGAACTGATGAAATTTTTCGCACCCAAAGCAAATTCCTAGGGCCTCCTTTTCTATCTGTGCGTACATTTTCTCTGCCTTAGCCAGTACTCGAGATGCGTAAGCTACGGGCCGCCACTCGTTATTGTGACGTTGCAGAAGAGCGGCGCCGACGCCGTCCTTCGATGCATCGCAAGACAACTTTGTTTCCCGTCGTGGGTCAAACAAATATTGCGAGCACGGGAGCGGTGGTCAGAATTTGGGTGACGCTTTTCCACTCTTTCGCGTGGTTTTCTGTCCACTCAAACTCAGAGCTGGCCTTGATAAGAGTTCTTAACAGGGCCGTTCTTTCAGATAGCTGCGGCACGAACTTTCCAAAGTAGTTCAACACACCAAGCATGCGCTGAACATCGGCCTTGCATGTTGGCACTGGCATTTGAACCAAACTTTTTACGAGCCCTGGATTTGGGGATATGCCGTTCGCGCTTACGATATCACCCAGAAAACGTAACTCTTTTACGCCAAACTTGCACTTGTGGGGATTAAACGTTAATCCAACTGTTTCAGCAGTTTTCAGGACTGCTACCAGGCGCTCATCATGCTCTTCCTTCGTTGAGCCCCAGACCAGGATATCATCGATATATATGAGCACGCCTGGCAGACCGTCATATATCTGACAAAGTGCCTGCTGAAACACCTCAGGTGCAGATGAGATGCCAAAGGGTAGCCTTAGAAGACGGTATCTGCCAAAAGGTGACGAGAACGTACAGATCTTTGATGTTTTCTCGTCCAAAGGCACTTGATGAAAGCCGGCGTTTGCATCCAAACAGCTAAAATAGGTAGCTCCGGTTAGCCGTGCTTCCAGGTCCTCGCGTCTGGGTAAAGGGAAATGCTGCCTCTTGATATACCTGTTCACTCTTCTGGGGTCCATGCAAACCCTTAGACCACCGTCTTTTTTTTTTCACCAGTACCAGAGGGCTTACCCAGTCGGTTGGCTCATTTTCTTTGACGATGATGCCCTCCCGGGTCATTCGCTGTAGTTCCTTCTTCAGAGGTTCCTGAAGTGCAACAGGCACCCGGCGAGCAGGCTGAACGACCGGAAGCGAGTCTGGCTCCAGGACCATTCTGTACTCAGTTTTCAAGCAGCCGAGCCCTTGGAACAGGTGCCTGAAATCTTTCAAAAGTTCGTACTCGGACGAGGCATTGACAGCGTCCACCGTACGTCGAACCAACCCAAGCGCTTCACTGGCATCGAGCCCAAGGATGGCTTGGCGCCCATTCTTTACGATGAAGAATTTCACGCTTATCTCGCCCGTTCCGACAGACACTTTCTGTGACGTTCCATAACTTGAAATAACGCCCCCGTTGTATGCGCGCAACACTGACCCGGTTGGTTGCAGTGCTTCTTTGGATCCAAGCTTACGGTATGTTGCAAATGGAAGTAAGCTTGCCTGCGAACCGGTGTCCACTTTGAATGTCACTTCTCTGCCATTTACTCGAGCCTTGATTGTCCAGTCTCTCTTGCGAGAGTTTTCGGAGCCGATTTCGAGAATCTGAAAGTCATTCTCTTCGTGATTAGCTACTTGGCTAACAACGGTAGACTTCTGGCAACAACTTGCAAAGTGGTTGTATTTGCGGCAAGAATGACATAATTTACCATACGCGGGGCATTGCTTCGGTTTATGTTTGCGGTTGCACTTCCTGCAGCAAATATCTTGATTATCGCGACTCTGCTTTTTTTTCCGCTGCTGCTGTCTTTTCGTCGCCGTTTCGCTACTTGAAACCGCGTCAATGCTGTCTTCCGTCCTATTCAAACTAGGCTCCTTAGTGCCGCTGCTTCTGCCGCTTTACACATTTCCTCAGCTTTTAGTAGCGTCAGGCCTCTCTCGGCAAGCATTCTTTCACGCAGCTTTGGGTTGTTCGTACCAAACACAATTTGGTCTCTAATCAGTGAATCATGCTGATCCCCAAGGTTGCACTGTGTCGCCTGCTTCTTTAAGTACCGCACAAACTTCTCAAAAGTTTCTTTCTCCGCCTGGCTTCGTGTGCGACAAACATATCTTTCATGAATTTCATTGCTCACCTCGGAGAAGTAGGTGTCGAACTTCTGCACGACCGTGTCGTAACATTCCTTGCTTTCCTCGGGGCCGTACTGAAAGTTGTTGAAGATGTCGAGCACTTCGTCTCCCGCGAAGCTCAGCAAGAGTGCTACTTTCGAAGAGTCACTTCTCGGGGCCTTCTCGACTGCCGTTGCTTGCAGAAAAAGTTCGAACCTTTGCTTGAAGCGCTTCCCATTTTGAGACAAGTTGCCCGATAGGCACAATGGCTCCGGCGGCTTCAGTAGGTCCATGGCGATACCGCGCCGTTGCTGCCGTGCTTCGGTCCGCGGCGGCCACTTCTGACACCATGTAACGAGCAAGGACGACGTGACAGCATGATGGCCAGAACAAGAAGAACGATCGGTTTATTCGGTCACTGATTATATAGGCGCACGATAGCGCGCCGAGAGTATCTGCGCATGTGCGATGCGCAGTCGTGATACAGTAGCGTTGCCGGATACAACCAGTTTTCGCATGCATACTATTAGCGAAACGGCCAGGAGAGCACCAAGACCGTGGCATGTAAATCATGCCGGTCATGACATGCATATCATGCTTTTCATGTTATGACCTCCCATTTGTGTTCTTCAGCCAGTCATGTTGTGCCATACCAATTTTAGGGGCGAAGCTCCTTAAAGCGGCACCCGTTCGTCCCTCGTCGTAGTCGTAGTGCGTAACCGGTCTTACGCTTTGACCTCCAAGGTGGTGCCGGTGGGAGATTTCTCCTGTGCGTTGTTGAACAATAAAAAATTCGCAGCGTGCGCGTTAACTAAAAGCCGAATTCTTGTGTCTCTCATTCCCCATTAGCAGCCATTGGCAAGTTCCAGTAGGAAACGTTAGTAGAAGTAGAAGTGTAAGTGTTAGCTAAAAGCCGACTTCTCTGTCTCTCATTCCCATTAGCAGCCATTGTTTACCTCCAAGGTAGTGCCTCGTGAGATTTCTCCTGTGCGTGATTAAACAATAAAAATTTTGTTCAATACGCCGTTGATTGATGAAATAAACCAACGAAAGACGGCAGATGTTTTCTAAATGCAAAACGAAAAGACGCCAGATGTTTCTAAATCAAAACGAAAAGACGCCAGCTGCTTAACGAAAGACGCCAGGTGTTTTCTAAAGCAATGGTTTTATATTCAAAACCATATCGCGATACAGGTTTGTCAATCGTTCACGTCAATTTTATCGGGCGAATTAACGGAAGAAATTTCAGTGTTTAACCGATGATTACTTCCAGGAGCTTCGCCCAATCTCATCATCATTCACCTCGTGGATCTGCCGTCAATTTTTTTGTATGCATCCTATTAACGAAACGGCCAGCAGAGCACCAAGACCGTGGCATGTAAATCATGCCGGTCATGACATGCATATCATGCTTTTCATGTTGTGACCTCCCATTTATGTTCGTCAGCCAGTCATGTTGTGCCATACCCATTTTCGCATACATCCTATTAGCGAAACGGCCATGAGAGCGCCAAGACCGTGACATGTAAATCATGCCGGTCATGACATGAATATTATGCTTTTCATGTTATGAGCCTCCCATTTATGTTCGTCAGCCACTCATGTTGTGCCATACCAATTTTCGCATACATCCTATTACGAAACGGCCAGGAGAGTACCAAGACCGTGGCATGTAAATCATGCCGGTCATGACATGCATATCATGCTTTTCATGTTATGACCTCCCATTTATGTTCATCAGCCAGTCATGTTGTGCCATACCCATTTTCGCATACATCCTATTGGCGAAACGGCCAGGAGAGCACCAAGACCGTGGCATGTAAATCATGCCGGTCATGACATGCATATCATTCTTTTCATGTTATGACCTCCCATTTATGTTCGTCAGCCAGTCATGTTGTGCCATACCAGTTTTCGCATGCATACTATTAGCGAAACGGCCAGGAGGGCATCAAGACCGTGGCATGTAAATCATGCGGTCATGACATGCATATCATGCTTTTCATGTTATGACCTCCCATTTGTGTTCTTCAGCCAGTCATGTTGTGCCATACCATTTTAGGGGCGAAGCTCCTTAAGCGGCACCCGTTCGTCCCTCGTCGTAGTCGTAGTGCGTAACCGGTCTTACGCTTTGACCTCCAAGGTGGTGCCGGTGGGAGATTTCTCCTGTGCGTTGTTGAACAATAAAAATTCGCAGCGTGCGCGTTAACTAAAAGCCGAATTCTTGTGTCTCTCATTCCCATTAGCAGCCATTGGCAAGTTCCAGTAGGAAACGTTAGTAGAAGTAGAAGTGTAAGTGTTAGCTAAAAGCCGACTTCTCTGTCTCTCATTCCCATTAGCAGCCATTGTTTACCTCCAAGGTAGTGCCTCGTGAGATTTCTCCTGTGCGTGATTAAACAATAAAAATTTTGTTCAATACGCCGTTGATTGATGAAATAAACCAACGAAAGACGGCAGATGTTTTCTAAATGCAAAACGAAAAGACGCCAGATGTTTCTAAATCAAAACGAAAAGACGCCAGCTGCTTAACGAAAGACGCCAGGTGTTTTCTAAAGCAATGGTTTTATATTCAAAACCATATCGCGATACAGGTTTGTCAATCGTCTCACGTCAATTTTATCGGGCGAATTAACGGAAGAAATTTCAGTGTTTAACCGATGATTACTTCCAGGAGCTTCGCCCAATCTCATCATCGTTCACCTCGTGGATCTGCCGTCAATTTTTTTGTATGCATCCTATTAACGAAACGGCCAGCAGAGCACCAAGACCGTGGCATGTAAATCATGCGGTCATGACATGCATATCATGCTTTTCATGTTGTGACCTCCCATTTATGTTCGTCAGCCAGTCATGTTGTGCCATACCCATTTTCGCATACATCCTATTAGCGAAACGGCCAGGAGAGCACCAAGACCGTGGCATGTAAATCATGCCGGTCATGACATGCATATCATGCTTTTCATGTTATGACCTCCCATTTATGTTCGTCAGCCACTCATGTTGTGCCATACCAATTTTCGCATACATCCTATTAGCGAAACGGCCAGGAGAGCACCAAGACCGTGGCATGTAAATCATGCCGGTCATGACATGCATATCATGCTTTTCATGTTATGACCTCCCATTTATGTTCGTCAGCCAGTCATGTTGTGCCATACCCATTTTCGCATACATCCTATTGGCGAAACGGCCAGGAGAGCACCAAGACCGTGGCATGTAAATCATGCCGGTCATGACATGCATATCATTCTTTTCATGTTATGACCTCCCATTTATGTTCGTCAGCCAGTCATGTTGTGCCATACCAATTTTCGCATACATCCGATTAGCGAAACGGCCAGGAGAGCACCAAGACCGTGGCATGTAAATCATGCCGGTCATGACATGCATATCATGCTTTTCATGTTATGACCTCCCATTTATGTTCGTCAGCCAGTCATGTTGTGCCATACCAATTTTCGCATACATCCGATTAGCGAAACGGCCAGGAGAGCACCAAGACCGTGGCATGTAAATCATGCCGGTCATGACATGCATATCATGCTTTTCATGTTATGACCTCCCATTTATGTTCGTCAGCCAGTCATGTTGTGCCATACCAATTTTCGATTACATCCGATTAGCGAAACGGCCAGGAGAGCATCAAGACCGTGGCATGTAAATCATGCCGGTCATGACATGCATATCATGCTTTTCATGTTATGACCTCCCATTTGGGTTCGTCAGCCGGTCGTGTTGTGCCATGCCAATTTTCGCATACATCCGATTAGCGAAACGGCCAGGAGAGCGCCAAGACCGTGGCATGTAAATCATGCCGGTCATGACATGCATATCATGCTTTTCATGTTATGACTTCCCATTTATGTTCGTCAGCCAGTCATGTTGTGCCATACCAATTTTCGCATACATCCTATTAGCGAAACGGCCAGGAGAGCATCAAGACCGTGGCATGTAAATCATGCCGGTCATGACATGCATATCATGCTTTTCATGTTATGACCTCCCATTTGGGTTCGTCAGCCGGTCATGTTGTGCCATGCCAATTTTCGCATACATACTATTAGCGAAACGGCCAGGAGAGCGCCAAGACCATGGCATGTAAATCATGCCGGTCATGACATGCATATCATGCTTTTCATGTTATGACCTCCCATTTATGTTCGTCAGCCACTCATGTTGTGCCATACCAGTGTAACTAGCAAGGACGACGTGACAGCATGATGGCCAGAACAAGAAGAACGATCGGTTTATTCGGTCACTGATTATATAGCGCACGATAGCGCGCCGAGAGTATCTGCGCATGTGCGATGCGCAGTCGTGATACAGTAGCGTTGCCGGATACATCCTTTCCGTTAACAAAGAAATTACACACCCACCGAAACAGTGATAAGTACACGGCACTTCAAAAAATGATATCAGACACTTGGTTAAAGTCCTTGTCATAATGAAGACGCTGTGGTGGCTTTACGGTTCGAGTCGACCTTCTCAAAGCTGGCGTCGGTGGTGGAGTTGACTGACGCACCACAGGTGTTGAAGGGTCGCCCGACGTTGGAACTTCGCGACGTCGGCCGTTGGCTGGCGAGGTTGAAGTTGCCACTGCCGGATGGCCACCAACATTGTTGTCCGCTGGGCTGGTATCAATGTCATCGTCGCTTTCCTCGAAGAACCGTTCGCCAGTTTGAAGTAGGTGGCGACGGTTGCGCCTGAGCAGCTTCTGGTCCTCCGTTTTGACAAGGTAGGACCTTGGATATGGCGAACCCACCACTTTGGCTTTTCGGGACCATGCAGCGTCTCTGAGCCTCACGATGACACCCTTCTGCAGAGGAGGCAAAGGTCTTCCCCCTTGAGTCTGGCTGTGCTTCGTGACGTCGGTTGCGGTCACCGCACTGAAGTCCGGGAGGTTGGCGCGAAGGCGCCTTCCTTGCAGTAGTTCACCAGGGGATCGCCCGTCCTCCAGTGGGGTAGAGCGGTACGCCAGACTGCCCAGCCAGAAGTCGTCGCCCGAATCTGCAGTTTTTTTTCAAGATGCGCTTCACAACTTGCACACCTTTTTCCGCTAGCCCGTTAGACTGCGGATAATGAGGGCTTGAAGTGACGTGCGTGAAGTCGTACTTCCTTGAAAACGAAAGAAAGTCATGGCTGGAAAATTGTGGGCCGTTATCAGTACATACTTCGACGGGGACGCCAAATCTGGCGAAAATAGCGCTCAGTGCTGCAATGGTTGATTGCGCCGATAGGTCAGGTAGTCTCTGAACTTCTGGAAAGTTTGATAAGGCGTCAAATACAACGATGTACGAGTCCCCCGCAAACGAAAAAATATCGACTCCGACTCTATGCCTTGCACAACCTGGCAGGGGCCGCATTTGAAGCGGTTCCTTGGGCTGTTTGTAAGCGTACTTGCGACATGTAGGACAAAGTATGACCATGGAAGCAATCTCAGCGTTAAGCCCAGGCCAAAACACGAGGCGTCTGGCCCTTTCTTTGCATTTTTGCATGCCGAGGTGACCTGCATGGATTCTTTCAAGCATAGTTTGCCGCATGCTTTTCGGAATAACAACTTTCGACGCCTTTAAAAGTATTCCGTTGACAAATGAGAGTTCGTGCTCAAAAGGCTTTAGTTCACCTTGTACTGGAAGCCCCACCGACAAACTTGTGACCACCGACTGTAGGTAGCGGTCACGAGCAGTTGCCGCTTGCAGTTCTTTCTGCGTTGCTTCTGTGACACGGTAGCCTAGAAGCTGGATTGCGTGAACTTCCACGTCGGTAGTAGCACCAGCCTCGTCTTGGTTGTCAGCACTTGACCGGGACAACATGTCAGCAAGAACAAGGTGCTTCCCAGGTATATACTGCAAAGTAAAATCATACTTGAACAACCTCAAAAACAACCGTTGAAGGCGAGGTGGCATGTCACTATAGTTTCCTTTTGAGCAATTGACAAGAGTGGCTTGCGGTCCGTTTCAATTTCGACTTTCTGGCCGTAGACGAACTGGTGAAATTTTTCGCACCCAAAGCAAATTCCTAGGGCCTCCTTTTCTATCTGTGCGTACATTTTCTCTGCCTTAGCCAGTACTCGAGATGCGTAAGCTACGGGCCGCCACTCGTTATTGTGACGTTGCAGAAGAGCGGCGCCGACGCCGTCCTTCGATGCATCGCAAGACAACTTTGTTTCCTGTCGTGGGTCAACCAAATATTGCGAGCACGGGAGCGGTGGTCAGAATTTGGGTGACGCTTTTCCACTCTTTGGCGTGGTTTTCTGTCCACTCAAACTCAGAGCTGGCCTTGATAAGAGTTCTTAACAGGGCCGTTCTTTCAGATAGCTGCGGCACGAACTTTCCAAAGTAGTTCAACACACCAAGCATGCGCTGAACATCGGCCTTGCATGTTGGCACTGGCATTTGAACCAAACTTTTTACGAGCCCTGGATTTGGGGATATGCCGTTCGCGCTTACGATATCACCCAGAAAACGTAACTCTTTTACGCCAAACTTGCACTTGTGGGGATTAAACGTTAATCCAGCTGTTTCAGCAGTTTTCAGGACTGCTACCAGGCGCTCATCATGCTCTTCCTTCGTTGAGCCCCAGACCAGGATATCATCGATATATATGAGCACGCCTGGCAGACCGTCAAATATCTGACAAAGTGCCTGCTGAAACACCTCAGGTGCAGATGAGATGCCAAAGGGTAGCCTTAGGAAATGGTATCTGCCAAAAGGTGACGAGAACGTACAGATCTTTGATGTTTTCTCGTCCAAAGGCACCTGATGAAAGCCGGCGTTTGCATCCGAACAGCTAAAATAGGTAGCTCCGGTTAGCCGTGCTTCCAGGTCCTCGCGTCTGGGTAAAGGGAAATGCTGCCTCTTGATATACCTGTTCACTCTTCTGGGGTCCATGCAAACCCTTAGACCACCGTCTTTTTTTTTTTTCACCAGTACCAGAGGGCTTACCCAGTCGGTTGGCTCATTTTCTTTGACGATGATGCCCTCCCGGGTCATTCGCTGTAGTTCCTTCTTCAGAGGTTCCTGAAGTGCAACAGGCACCCGGCGACCAGGCTGAACGACCGGAAGCGCGTCTGGCTCCAGGACCATTCTGTACTCAGTTTTCAAGCAGCCGAGCCCTTGGAACAGGTGCCTGAAATCTTTCAAAAGTTCGTACTCGGACGAGGCATTGACAGCGTCCACCGTACGTCGAACCAACCCTAGCGCTTCACTGGCATCGAGCCCAAGGATGGCTTGGCGCCCATTCTTTACGATGAAGAATTTCACGCTTATCTCGCCGGTTCCGACAGACAGTTTCTGTGACGTTGTTCCATAACTTGAAATAACGCCCCCGTTGTATGCGCGCAACACTGACCCGGTTGGTTGCAGTGCTTCTTTGGATCCAAGCTTACGGTATGTTGCAAATGGAAGTAAGCTTGCCTGCGAACCGGTGTCCACTTTGAATGTCACTTCTCTGCCATTTACTCGAGCCTTGATTGTCCAGTCTCTCTTGCGAGAGTTTTCAGAGCCGATTTCGAGAATCTGAACGTCATTCTCTGCGAGATTAGCTACTTGGCTAACAACGGTAGACTTCTGGCAACAACTTGCAAAGTGGTTGTATTTGCGGCAAGAATGACATAATTTACCATACGCGGGGCATTGCTTCGGTTTATGTTTGCGGTTGCACTTCCTGCAGCAAATATCTTGATTATCGCGACTCTGCTTTTTTTTCCGCTGCTGCTGTCTTTTCGTCGCCGTTTCGCCACTTGAAACCGCGTCAATGCTGTCTTCCGTCCTATTCAAACTAGGCTCCTTAGTGCCGCTGCTTCTGCCGCTTTACACATTTCCTCAGCTTTTAGTAGCGTCAGACCTCTCTCGGCAAGCATTCTTTCACGCAGCTTTGGGTTGTTCGTACATAACACAATTTGGTCTCTAATCAGTGAATCATGCTGATACCCAAGGTTGCACTGTGTCGCCTGCTTCTTTAAGTACCGCACAAACTTCTCAAAAGCTTCTTTCTCCGCCTGGCTTCGTGTGCGAAAAGCATATCTTTCATGAATTTCATTGCTCACCTCGGAGAAGTAGGTGTGGAACTTCTGCACGACCGTGTCGTAACATTCCTTGCTTTCCTCGGGGCCGTACTGAAAGTTGAAGATGTCGAGCACTTCGTCTCCCGCGAAGCTCAGCAAGAGTGCTACTTTGGAAGAGTCACTTCTCGGGGCCTTCTCGACTGCCGTTGCTTGCAGAAAAAGCTCGAACCTTTGCTTGAAGCGCTTCCAATTTTCAGACAAGTTTCCCGATAGGCACAATGGCTCCGGCGGCTTCAGTAGGTCCATGGCGATACCGCGCCGTTGCTGCCGTGCTTCGGTCCGCGGCGGCCACTTCTGACACCATGCAACTAGCAAGGACGACGTGACAGCATGATGGCCAGAACAAGAAGAACGATCGGTTTATTCGGTTACTGATTATATAGGCGCACGATAGCGCGCCGAGAGTATCTGCGCATGTGCGATGCGCAGTCGTGATACAGTAGCGTTGCCGGATACAACCAGTTTTCGCATGCATACTATTAGCGAAACGGCCAGGAGAGCACCAAGACCGTGGCATGTAAATCATGCCGGTCATGACATGCATGTCATGCTTTTCATGTTATGACCTCCCATTTGTGTTCTTCAGCCAGTCATGTTGTGCCATACCAATTTTAGGGGCGAAGCTCCTTAAAGCGGCACCCGTTCGTCCCTCGTCGTAGTCGTAGTGCGTAACCAGTCTTACGCTTTGACCTCCAAGGTGGTGCCGGTGGCAGATTTCTCCTGTGCGTTGTTGAACAATAAAAAATTCGCAGCGTGCGCGTTAACTAAAAGCCGAATTCTTCTGTCTCTCATTCCCTATTAGCAGCCATTGGCAAGTTCCAGTAGGAAATGTTAGTAGAAGTAGAAGTGTAAGTGTTAGCTAAAAGCCGACTTCTCTGTCTCTCATTCCCATTAGCAGCCATTGTTTACCTCCAAGGCAGTGCCTGGTGAGATTTCTCCTGTGCGTTTTAAACAATAAAAATTTTGTTCAATACGCCGTTGATTGATGAAATAAACCAACGAAAGACGGCAGATGTTTTCTAAAAGCAAAACGAAAAGACGCCAGATGTTTCTAAAGCAAAACGAAAAGACGCGAGCTGCTTAACGAAAGACACCAGGTGTTTTCTAAAGCAGTGGTTTTATATTCAAAACCATATCGCGATACAGGTTTGTCAATCGTTTCACGTCAATTTTTTCGGGCGAATTAACGGAAGAAATTTCAGGGTTTAACCGATGATTACTTCGAGGAGCTTCGCCCAATTTCATCATCATTCACCTCGTGGATCTGCCGTCAATTTTTTTGTATACATCCCATTAACGAAACGGCCAGGAGAGCACCAAGACCGTCGCATGTAAATCACGCCGCTCATGACATCCTATTAGCGAAACGGCCAGCAGAGCACCAAGACCGTGGCATGTAAATCATGCCGGTCATGACATGCATATCATGCTTTTCATGTTGTGACCTCCCATTTATGTTCGTCAGCCAGTCATGTTGTGCCATACCCATTTTCGCATACATCCTATTTGCGAAACGGCCATGAGAGCACCAAGACCGTGACATGTAAATCATGCCGGTCATGACATGCATATCATGCTTTTCATGTTATGGCCTCCCATTTATGTTCGTCAGCCAGTCATGTTGTGCCATACCCATTTTCGCATACATCCTATTGGCGAAACGGCCAGGAGAGCACCAAGACCGTGGCATGTAAATCATGCCGGTCATGACATGCATATCATTCTTTTCATGTTATGACCTCCCATTTATGTTCGTCAGCCAGTCATGTTGTGCCATACCAATTTTCGCATACATCCGATTAGCGAAACGGCCAGGAGAGCACCAAGACCGTGGCATGCAAATCATGCCGGTCATGACATGCATATCATGCTTTTCATGTTATGACCTCCCATTTATGTTCGTCAGCCAGTCATGTTGTGCCACACCAATTTTCGCATACATCCGATTAGCGAAACGGCCAGGAGAGCACCAAGACCGTGGCATGTAAATCATGCCGGTCATGACATGCATATCATGCTTTTCATGTTATGACCTCCCATTTATGTTCGTCAGCCAGTCATGTTGTGCCATACCAATTTTCGCTTACATCCGATTAGCGAAACGGCCAGGAGAGCATCAAGACCGTGGCATGTAAATCATGCCGGTCATGACATGCATATCATGCTTTCCATGTTATGACCTCCCATTTAGGTTCGTCGGCCGGTCATGTTGTGCCATGCCAATTTTCGCATACATCCGATTAGCGAAACGGCCAGGAGAGCGCCAAGACCGTGGCATGTAAATCATGCCGTTCATGACATGCATATCATGCTTTTCATGTTATGACCTCCCATTTACGTTCGTCAGCCAGTCATGTTGTGCCATACCAATTTTCGCACACATCGGATTAGCGAAGCGGCCAGGAGAGCACCAAGACGGCGGCATATAAACCATGCCGCTCATGAAATGTCATGATTTTCATGTTTTGAACCGTCATTTATGTTCGTCATGCAGTCATGTTGTGGCATACACAAAGATTTCACAAGTTGTATGTGCAGAAATCTGGAAGTCGTATAGGGTCGTCGGTCGTCCCGGTCTTGTGTGAAATCTGCTATGGACTTGCGGATCGAAGAAAAAACTGGGGGACCCTTAAGCTTCGCGTTTAAGAGTTGAACGCGATAGCGAAATCCGGCCCCTAGTGTGCACTTCAACCACTCAGTGCATACTTATTAATGTGTGTTGTCACACACATACACATACGCACAGACACAGACACCCACATGCGCGCGCGACGTATCTATAGTAATGGTAGAGGTTTTCGATCTATTTAATAGCGCTTTTTTATCAACTTCATGAAAATTTTGTTCAGTGATGTAGTCACATGGTCCTGTGGTCCTGTATTATGAACTGCGCGTAGGCGTGACATTTTCATACGTAAATAGTCACATTCTCCCTATTGAATATATTGCCAGTATGTGGAATGGTGGAATCCACGATCCATCATCATGGTGGATTATGGTGATGGCACGGTGGCATGGTGGAAGCCGGGACATGGTGGATAGTGTACCATGATGGATGCCGGAACATGATGGAACATAGTGGATGGGCATGATGGTAGGAACGTGGAACGAGACAGCACATGAATATATTTAAGATGTGTATCGATGGCAAAATAGTGAACAATGCTGTAGATATTTTGGATAACATACGTGTAGTGCACAAGAGTAGTTCTGGAGCTGCTGAGCACAGTTCAGGGGTTTTATGGTAGCGTTTAAAGCATGCACTTTTCCTAACGAGGGTTGAAGAATGCTAGTATACAGTGTGCAAGGGCATTATATCAACCTTAGGATCAAAATTATCCACCAACTTCTCACTAGTATGTTGAAATGCAGTCAAGCTTTATTCATTGCATATTGTGTTGGCAGCTGTCGGCTTTTTTCGCTTGCCTTGGCGGCCAGCCTCCGTAAAATAGCTGCGCAGGTGCTTCCGGACCGCAGCAAGCCTGCTTTCTGCCGGTGGTGCTGGTGGAGGTTGTGGATGGCTGCTGGTATACTTCTCCAGGCAGTTCACTATTAAACAGTGCAAAAATGCCATTGTTTAGGCTTTGAAATCAACATTCACATGTGAATGAACATAAGTACTTGCAGCAACACACCAACAATTTAATTCAGACAATGTGCACAGCTCACAACGTATTTAACATCTAGTTATTTCAGACAGATGCTGGCCTTGCTATACTGCACTAAACATACAGTTTAAGAAGGCAACACTACATTTAAATTCACTTCATGCTGCCAATTTCTAAAGACGCTGTAACCATGCAGTTCTTTTGTGATAAAAAATACTGATGAGTCTGTATAATTTTAGTTGATGTGAAGATAAAAGGTCATTTAAGACTAGGTCCGAATTAAGCTAACAGTCACAACGAGAATAAGCAGACCTCTTATTTGAAAAATGAACAAAAACTGTTCTCATTTTTCACGAAAGAAGTGTACAAGCTGGAATTCTCGTCATGTTGTAACTGAATTATTTCACGATGAGGCCGTGATGCAAGTGCCATTTCTTCATCCAGGACATTTCTGCAAGGTACTACATATAAGTATATATGTGTGTGTCTGCCTGGGGCCTGGCAATAATCTTCCAAAAACCACAACGTAGCCAGCGATTCGATCTAGCATGAGGAGTGCAGTAAAAATTCTCTTCATTCTTGACAGCTTCAACGTTTCTGACAGTGTGCACATCACACAAAAGCAAGAGAAAACTAACTAGTGAGTGCTTCATCTTCTGTGCATTAAACCGTGGTCAGTATGAACACTATCTTAGATATTGTTAACGCAGCTCTGAAGGCACACAAGCAGCTTATGAACACCAAGGGAAAGCAAAACAATGGTTCACGGCAGAGTGTAGCCAGGCAAGTGTTTTTATGTTTAACAACCCAGCAAAATTTTCATTGTGCCCCCTCTTGACCCCTTTCCAGGTACACTTACCCACTGCATTATAACCCCTCCCCCCCCCTTGAAAAATATAGCTGGCTGTACAAGTAGAGTGCCACAACTACTGAGCAAATCAAATCTTGGCAGCTAAGAATGCAATCTCGGACGGCAACCAAACAGTTAAAAAATAGTGCACCAAGAAAAACAGAACTGCCGGGCCTGCTGGCGCAGAACTAACCAGACCAAGTATTGACACAAGCGTCGAGTGTCAATGGAACACATGCAGCCTACACACACTGATTAAAATTACCAAGTGCTGCATGCACTGCAAATGAACCCTGGCTCAACTACAATGCGCTCATATCAATGACAAATGTAAGCTCTGAAGGTGTGTAAGGGCCACTGTGTCATATGCGATGTTGCAATTAGGCACGAAGCACTGCTTTTCCTACCATTACTGAAGTTTCTGCTGGTAAGGGCCATGCTCTCTGTTCCACATTGTTTTGTAAGACATTTAGCCACTTCTGCCCTTTTGTGATGTTCATGGATAATACTAATTAATGTAGCAGCCAAGTACATCTGAATTAGGGAGACTCATGATGCCACTATATATATATATATATATATATATATATATATATATATATATATATATATATATATATATATATATATTCAAATGAAGAGATTCACACGATTAACAAAACAATATAGCTTTTCTCACGCTGCGACCGGTGGACCGGCCTTCATCATAGTAAAAAGGTATTGCAGAACACCTTCTCTTTAAGGGTACAGGAAGGGGAGAGAGTGCGGCTACAAAGGCGTATATCTGTACAGGGAATGGCTATGAAGTCTTCCTGGATAGAACATGTGATCGGTTGCGGCGAGTAACGAAGCGACAGCATAGCCTCTCAATTAACAGCAAAGCGGCACACTTACAACGCCGAGCGATTCTACTACCTTTAAGGCAGTCTAATCCTTCGAACTTCCTCAGTTTTGTCTTTTTTAATAGCAGCTAACACATTTTTATACCTGCATAATGACTTTGGATCGCAGTTGTTTGCAGCCCTAAAATGGCAGTAAATGCACGAACGCTTGCATACATCAGCGATAACCACAGCAATAGGCACGTTTCGCGAGTCATGTAGCTACACGTATAAAAAGCAAGACGATCATGTTCGTGGCGACAATTTTATGCCCCCTTTCATGGAATGTTCGCGCACGATAGCGCGGGCGGACCAGCACTTCGCAATTGTCACGGCTAAGCTCTGCACAGACATCGTGCACACGCCAGTTTAACGCTACTGGCACCGCACTCTGCACCACGCTACTCGATTTCCTTTGCTGTATAGAGTGCACACAACAATGATAGGGCACAAAGCGCAGCATTCACAGCCACCTACCTTAGTTAAGAAACATGCTGATTCCAGTTTGCGTCGTCTGACGGCCTTGAGGCGCTGTGCCGAGCCGCGTCGTTCGTCCGTAGGTAGAGAAGCGATGTGCCGACCCTCGATGTGTGCGAACGAGAACGCATTTCCTAGGAACACACATCACGGAACGTAGAAAGCATTCCGCACTGCTTCTCACTGATCCGCGTACACACTGACAGACGGTGTCGCGACGACTCACGTCCCTCGGCGAATGGATGTCAACAAAGGATCCCCGAGGTGTCGACGCTGCCGGCTGCTGCTTTCTCAGTCTATCGCACACCGCACCTCACACTGGCTCAAGAAGGTCCACTGGAGCTAATGAGCACAACGCTAAACATACACCGAGATGCAGCGCAACCAGAAATCGTCCGTACGAGAACAAATATCGCCACCACGTTGTACACCATCAAAACCTCTTGTTGGGCGAGTTGGTACATTCTTGAAACCTAAAGGCACCGGCGCAACCACACGACACAGAAGGAGAGACAAGGACACACGAGCGCGGACTATCAACTGGCTTTATTTGGAAAAATGACGTGGTTTTATAAGTGCCTCAAAGAAGCATGGGAAATGGAGGGGGAGAAAAAAGAATAAGAGGGGGGGGGGGGGGAAGGTGATATGTCAACAACGCAGGCGCAAAAAAACCAGGAAAGTACAAGAAACCAAACCAATATATTGCTTAGCAATGTAACCCCCCGATAGCCGCATCAAGAAGATTAAATTCCGCGTCAAACAGAGCGATAGACGGGGTGCTTATGCACTTGCTGCCAAGTTTTCTAATATGGTAGGCTTCCAGACTTAGACGTGCTATTTTGTCACTGCTCTTGCCTAGGATCGTCGTCTCCTTTAACCGCGCCACACAACCAGGACACTCGATGACATGCGCAACCAAATGGGCGTACTTGTCATGTAATTTGTTCAGATTTAGAGCGTGTTCCCCCAATCGGTCATTCACGCAGCGGCCAGTTTCGCCGACATAGAACATCCCACATGACATGGGGATGCAATAGACCACTCCAGTGGAACATTTCACTAACGGCGTTTGATGGTTCTTCCAGCATCCACGTTTATTTGCATTGCAAATACGTGGGCACAACTTTCCCAGCTTGTTTGGCGCAGAGAAACGAATAGGCACACCGTGCCTGTTTGCCACCTTCTTGAAATTGTGGGAAAGCTTATGGATGTAAGGTACAACCTCTGGCCTAGGGGCCTTCTGGTGAACCTCTGCCGTAGTGCTTCCCGTTCCACGCTTGAATTTTTGAAGGAGTGACTCAGAAACGGCAGTCAAGACCGAGAGGGGGAACCCTGCGGCCGAAAGACGGCTTACCTGATTATAGAAACTGGAAGTGACTTGGTGTGGGCACGATTTCTGGAGAGCTGATTTCATGCACATCGACGCAATTCCTCTCTTAATTGTCTTGGAATGTGCCGAGTCAAACGGTAGCAGCTCCTTCTTGGCTCGTGGGTAGTAACCCCAGCAGACGTGCGCATCAGAAAACTTGATTTTTAGTTGTACACGACAGCCGGAGCGCGCCGCCATGTTTGGAAGGAAGAAAAAGAAACAGCAATACCACGACGGTGGCGACACCACGGGTAGCGGTTTCGGTTTCAAAATTTTAGACCAATTCTCATGTTTTCAGTGTAAGGAAATACAGAAAAAAATGCTCTAAGGCTAAAAACTGCAAACACAATGTAGTATTTATTTTACATACCATCCTGCAATTAGAATATGCCGTAAGCTCTGCACATTCCGTAATTTATGCGAGCTTGCATTTCGCGTCGTTTTCCTCGGCCTCGGTCCAACGTGTTCCGCACCACTTCATGTTGCATGTGTAACGCCAGATTGCATGCGCAACAGTACACAGTTGCCCTGTAGCGCATATTCTGTGCATTATCAGCTGCAGCCAAAATGATATTATTTAGCAATTAATACTGTTGAGCCGTATGTGTGGTGGTCGTACAAATATTGATTGCAACAAGCAAAAAACAAAAAGTAAAAAGAAGAGGAGGACAACGTAGTAGGCATGGTACACAGTGCAGGAAAAAAACAACAAAAACGAGGGCAGATACAACGAAACACAGCAAGGTCTCTCTCCTCGTTTTTCGTTTCTTTTTTTCCTGCGCGTGCGCCATGCCGATTAACTGTATCACCAACTCGGAGACACAGGGCGGTGAGAGAATGACACACAAGGCGCTCAACAAGCAGTGGTTTTATTATTGCTGGATATATAAACAAATGCTTTGCATGTAACCAACACAGTATGCATGCACACAGGCTATGTTTTCTAGTTTTTCTGCGTTGCATCTTGCATGCGCACAGGCTATGTTTTGTAGTTTTTCTGCACAGATATTCCATTTTCCTGCGGCAGTAAACCATTGGTTATAATTGTTACTTCAGCACCTTAATCGCACATCTTGTTCACTCGTCGTCCCTTGTCTAGCGCTGTTTGTTAGAACGTGATAAGTACCATCCTGCACGTAACTAAGAGTAGCCGTCGTGCAGTACATCCCTGCAGCATTTGCCAGCATACTTCCAGTGGCCAGTGATATGTGTATAAACGGGGCGCGCACTTCCAGGACAGCTGCCGCCGTCCTCCTATGCAGCACGAGTGCTGGCGCGTGTTCTCAACATAGAATGTTGCACATATGCGCTTACCCTTAGTAAGGGCACACGTTCGCGAAGAGGGAAAGCTCAGCTCGATCGGAATAATGGTGTTTCAGGTGCAATAGGCGTAGAATCTACAACGGCAGTGACGAACAGGCCGGTGCACGCAATTCAAAGAACCGAGTCCCGCATTTCTCGGGCACTCTAAACGTATTCCTTAATCGCGCACCAACTATAGACCCTAAACATTTTACTGCCAATGATTACTACCGTCCCAGGTATGCTAACGCAGCCACCTTCTCCCACAACCACCACGCTCGCCATCACTGCAACACCATGCTTCCACCACGCCACCATTTTGCTGTACACAGCCACCAAGTGTGCCACCATGGCACCTTCATTCCTCCACCACGCCACCATCTCGCTGTCCACAAGCACTAAGCTTGCCATCATGGCACCTCCGTGACTCCACCACGCCACCGTCTTCCAGCAAGCAGTACAGCATGACACGTTCGCCATCACCACCGTCAGCCACCATTTCCACCAAATGCATCCACTATTCACCACCATGAGCCATCTTTGCCATCACGCTTTCCAGCATATCCGTCATTATTTCCACCATATCCACTAATATTTCGATCTTAACCACCACGAATTCCAGCAACCACCAAGAGAGAATTTTCAATAGGGCTGTCGTCCTTCTTGCGTCAACTAGTGGTGTCAAGGTGGGCTCGGTAGCTGTGCTGCTAGAGTGTCCACTAACCCATTGCTGTTCGCCATGCAGGTGTTTACCGAAGCTGTCATCTTGATGCTCCTTCGTGCTCCGGGCGGCATTGTTCCACCACGCATGCCTAGTACGTGTACTTCCTGGCGACACTCAAACGATAGCCGAGCTGCTATTGCAACGCATTTTCAAGCGGCCCTTATCAATGACTCAGCTGAGCAGGCTGTTCCCATCCCGCCGTCTCTGATCCTCGGCTCACCTTGGGAGTCACCATCGGCATCGACTGCAGTCGTCACGGCAGCTATAAATCCACCGCATCTGTGCTGGTCGATTCGTGGGCTCGGTAGCTGTGCTGCTAGAGTGTCCACTAACCCATTGCTGTTCGCCATGCAGGTGTTTACCGAAGCTGTCATCTTGATGCTCCTTCGTGCTCCGGGCGGCATTGTTCCACCACGCATGCCTAGTACGTGTACTTCCTGGCGACACTCAAACGATAGCCGAGCTGCTATTGCAACGCATTTTCAAGCGGCCCTTATCAATGACTCAGCTGAGCAGGCTGTTCCCATCCCGCCGTCTCTGATCCTCGGCTCACCTTGGGAGTCACCATCGGCATCGACGGCAGTCGTCACGGCAGCTATAAATCCACCGCATCTGTGCTGGTCGATGCGTGGGCTCGGTAGCTGTGCTGCTAGAGTGTCCACTAACCGATTGCTGTTCGCCATGCAGGTTGGTTCGTCTCGCTGTCTGTTTTCTAAAAAAACGAGCAATTACTTCTTAGTACAGCTGCCGAGCCCCGGGTGCATGTTTCTGATGACTGCTGAATGTGTTGATGTAGTACGCTCCCTGCTGCTGCTGTCGGGTGACATCGATCAGAATCCCGGACCTGATACAAGCACACTGCTGGCTGAATTAAAGAAACTCAAAAGGACAGAAAGTTGAGCGAGTTGGTAACATTCCATAATCAAAAGAAGAGGCGTGCAGGACACGGACACAAGAAGAGCAGTGAACACCACGAACGCCGTTCGTGGTGTTCACTGCTCTTCTTGTGTCCGTGTCCTGCACGCCTCTTCTTTTGATTAAAGAAACTCAATCTAAACTGCTGTCGGAGGTCCAGGATCTTAAGTGTCAGCTCCTTGAGACGAATAATACTCTGTCTCAACTCAGCAAACGCCTAACTAATGTGGAATCAAATTGCCAGCTAATTGAGCCCCTAAGGCAGCAGCTCGGAACAGTGAAAACCGATACCGCTGAAACGGCCCGTCGGGTTTGTGATCTTGAAGCTCGCTTTGATGACGCAGATAACCGCTCTCGTCGCAATAACCTGATCTTCTATGGTATTAATGATACTAACAAATCCGAATCATTTGCACAGTCAGAGGAACTAGTCACCCGTCTGTGCTCCGAACACTTGAATTATTCCCTGGAACCTAAGGAAATTGAGCGAGCACACCGCCTTGGTCGATACAGTCCTGGTCGAAACCGACCTATTATTGTCAAACTTTCTTTTTTTAAAACAAAGGAAGCCATCCTGTCGAACGGACGAAAGCTTAAGAACACTCCTTACAGCATGGGCGAGGATTTTTCTAAAAAAGTGCAAAACGCGCGTAAACACCTAGTCGCTTTTGCAAGAAACAAATCGGTTCCCTTTTCTGTTCACTTTAAAACTTTATTGATTGGATCAAAGCGCTACATTTTTGATGAAGCCTCCCAATCCGTTAAGGAATTATAGCTGCCACGTCGCCATGTTTTACCTGCACCTCGAACATACTTTTCAACCTCCGTTATCTTCACCAACATTAGAAGTTTCCTTTCGAAACAGCAACAAATAGCCAATCTAGTATCTTCATCTGAAAGTGACTTCCTTATTCTAACAGAAACGTGGCTTACCAGTGATATCGCAGACAGTGAAGTTATGCGTGAATTGCCGAACTTCGATGTTTTCAGAAAAGATAGGCAGGATACTCGGGGCGGCGGAGTTTTCATTGCCGTGAAAAAAGAGCTAATGTGTTCGGCTATCCAGATGGCTACTAAATTAGAAATTGTATGGCTTTTATGTCGAGCTAATCCCCAGCTACTTCTATTCGGTGTCTGCTACCGTCCCCCCAATAGTAAAGCTGACTTCACCCGTGAGCTCAATAATAATTTGACGTTTCTAGTAGAAAAATTCCCGAACGCGTGTATAATGCTTTTCGGCGATTTCAATTACCCGCAGGTCGACTGGGGTAATTATTCTAGCGCAGTCACTGGTAACACGGGAGTTAACGATTTCCTCGACATTTGCCTGAATTTTAACCTATCGCAGATGGTAAAACAACCCACACGTGTAACTCAATATACAGCCAACATCCTAGACCTCATACTGTCCACTCATCCTGACAGCGTGTCCTCTATTAGCTATTTGCAAGAAATAAGTGATCACAAGGTAATTCATGCGATCTTCACTTTTTCGCCTGTAAAATATTCTTCTCATGAGAAAACAATCCGCCTGTACGACAAAGGAAATTACGCCGCGATAAATAACGAGTTAGAGGCATTTTATGAAACATTTGTAGAAGGTTTCGGAAACCGTAGGATAAAAGAAAACTGGAAACTATTTCAAGATAAGTTGACTAACCTTGTTGCACAGTATATACCGACAACCGTACTCCGCTGAAATCACAATAGACCATGGTTTACGAATACACTAAAGAAATTGGAGAAAAAAAAGAAGCGTCTGTTTCGCTCTGCTAAACTTAGGCCAAGCAATAACTCCTGGTAACGATACTATGAAGCTGAACGCACCTACTTGAGCGCTATCCGACAGCAGAAACGTTTATTTTTTTATTCAGACCTACCCCGCATGCTTAGCAATAATCCTAAAAAATTCTGGCAGGTAATCAACCCCAATTCATGTTCTGGTATCCGAATTTCTAAGGACAACGAAATCTTATCCGACGTTGACTGTGCCAATCTGTTCAATGCTGCTTTTTCATCTGTTTTCACAGTCGAATCAGACGTGCCTCTTCCTCCATATTCTGTTCCTATCATGCCTCCAATGCCCGATATCACTTTTTCAGCAGGCGGAATATCTGCACTGATTGACAACCACAAATTATCTTCATTCAGCCGGTACGGACGAAATCACATTGAAGCTTTTAAAAAACACCAAGTGCACCTCTGCAATGTACCTAACCCTGCTCTTTTCACAATCACTTTCTTCGGGCATCCTTCCTGACGAATGGAAAAAGAGCAAGGTCGTTTCAGTCTACAAATCAGGTAATCGCGAATCACCTCTAAACTATCGTCCCATATCCATCACTAGCGTGCCTTGCAAAATCATGGAACACGTCATATTTTCCAACGCAGTGAATTTCCTAGACAGCAATAACTTCTTCCATTCATCACAGCATGGCTTCCGTAAGGGTCTATCATGTGACACCCAACTAGCTACATTTCTTCATGACCTTCACTCGAACCTCGATGCTAACACTGTGACTGACTTGATCTTTCTTGACATAGCGAAAGCATTTGATAAAGTAGCTCATCAACGATTAATACTAAAACTTTCCCACTTAAACTTGCACCGTAACGTCCTAGCATGGATAAAAGAATTTCTGAGTAACCGATCACAGTCCGTTGTTATTAATAATACTACTTCTAATTTTGTCCCAGTACCATCAGGAGTCCCTCAGGGCTCAGTCCTAGGTCCCCTTCTGTTCCTAATATATATTAACGATCTACCATTGCATGTTTCCTCTCACATCCGAATGTTTGCTGACGATTGTGTTCTTTATCGACCCATCAATAACATTAATGATCGCATTTCCCTTCAGACTGACCTTGATAACGTTAAAAACTGGTGTGATCAGTGGTTAATGACCTTAAATCCTAAGAAATGTAAATCCATGTCAATTTCCCGCAGCCGTAATCTTCATCGCTTCTCTTTCACAATTAACAACATTCCCATTGACAATGTCGATTCATTTAAGTATTTAGGCATCACAATCACGCACGACCCACAACTGGTGCTCACATGTGGCTAACATCACGTCATCTGCAAACCAGACTTTAGGATTCCTCAAACGCAACCTCCGCAGTGCACCTGAACATGTAAAATACTTGCTTATAAAACATTGGTCAGGCCGAAACTTGAATACGCATCGCCCATATGGAGTCCCTACCAGATTTACCTTATCAAATCTTTAGAATCCATACAGAATCGCGCCGTAAGATACATTCATTGTTCATACTCATACAAGGTCAGTGTCTCATCACTAAAGGCAGCATCTTCTCTGGAAACACTAGAACATCGTCGTCGTATCGCGAGTTTATCATTATTTCACAAATTCTATCACAGTTCACTTCACCACGCGCCTTACATCCTCCCACCTTCACGCATTTCACCGCGCACAGGTCATCCTTTAAACGTCGCTCGCCCAAGTGCACGCACTGTGGCCTTCTCGTCATCGTTCTTCCTCCGCTCTGCTAAAGACTGGAACGGCCTTCCAAACCACATCGCAGCTATCACCGCCTCTCCTGCCTTCATCGAAGAACTAACAAGATTATTTTGTGGACAACTATAGTTATTTGTTTTTTCATTATTTGTATACCACCCCTTATGTAATACCCCTCTGGGGTCTTTAAGGTAAATAAATGAAATGAACTATCTGGCAGCTGTTCGATTTGTTCTTCTGGAGACATCTTCCGGCCAACCGCAACAAGCATCGCCTTATGCTCAGTGAAATGGCAAACAGCACATTATCTAATGTTTGCTGTTGGCTTGATATGATATTGTCACGCAGTATTGTGACTAGAAGAGCCAGACCTAGAGAGCGTTTTGGGGCAGCCACTTTATTGGAGACCTTGTCCTAATCCGGCGGTGGTAGCGATGACAGGCGCAGCTGCCTTTCGGCGGGTCACAAGAGAAAGAGCACCGCGGCTAGGCGACGCACGCCGTTTTATACCCCGCAGAGTTTGAGCTGGAGGCTCCATAAGAACGCGTCGACACTAAGGATGAAAGTCGAACGCCACAGCATCATTCACGCGCGTTCATACCAGACGCGTAGTGTTCCGCATGCATAGACGCAAGCTGAAGATAGAAATGCTAAGAGCGCGCGTCTGTCGCTTTAAATGAAAACACGTCATGTGGCAATATGTTCCCTGTCGTAGAACGGCGAAACCATATAGGCTCTGCTGTAGTCGCATGGCCTCCGAGATGGCGGGCGCGCCCGCCGTCTCGGAGGCCATGGTAGTCGAGACATGTTTTTCACAATGTCTCACAGATGGCAGCACATTATCTAACGTTTGCTGTTTGCTTGATATGCTCAATAAACTTTATTCCTCCTACAAATCGCCGAATGGGCTCATTTTCGTCGTGACACCTGCCGAACAAAATGCGTTAAGGAGACTCCTTCCACTACCTGACATTTATGTGGTGTTTTTTTCCGAGGAAGTTCCAGCAAATGGCCCGGGTTCGATCCTCAATGGGACCGCAGTTCTGTATTGTTTATTTTATTTGCATCTTTCTCGATTTTTCGCTCACGATTTTTCGCCGACACCGACGGCGGTATTTCTGCGAAACGAGCTCTCTAACGCTATCGCGTTAAAATTGGGCGCCCAGCGGGTGAAACGAATACGTAGACGACTTCCTTGTCATCTTAGAAGACATTCCGTCAGACTAGCTTAAGCAGGCAATCAGTAACATCATCGGGGTTTTAAACTATGAATCTGGAGGGCTAAGGGTCACCTTCGAGTTACAAACTGACAACAAGATACAGTTTTTGGACCTATACTAAACTTTTCCGCCCCCCCCTGTATGTTGGACGTAGGCGCTTGTCCTTTTCGTTCTTGTGTTTCGTCTGTGTACGTTTTTCGCTTCTTGAATTCATTATAGATAGATAGATAGATAGATAGATAGATAGATAGATAGATAGATAGATAGATAGATAGATAGATAGATAGATCCGCCGAAATTCGCTATGAAATGCTTCGCATTTAGGAACTGTGTTTAAATACCTCTGTTTTGGCAAAAAATGTGTTGAAGGGTGTGTTTGAGAGTATTCCACGTAGGTCTCGCTGTAGCGGCCATTAAACATGACATTGGAGGCATACTAACCTTTCTGTTCAAAATATTGCGCAAGAATTTAAGTCGGCTAATTTTGTCCGGACTGGGGAATATTATGAGCATTTTTAAGTTGAGTTGGGGAATGTAGTCTTTTGTATTTATTGAATATGAATCTGATGGCTTTCTTCTATAGCGCTTCTAAGCTCTGTATATCCTTTTCCGTGTGTGGATCCCATACCACGGATACATACTCCCATTTAAAGGTGAAGATTTGACAGAGATCTATCTGGTTGGGACGAAATTAAAGGTGAAAAAAGTGGCACACCAACCAAATTCTTATCATCAAACGTAAGAAAACTGTTTACTTGAAAGAGGGAAAAAGCCCGACGTTTCGGGTCCCACTCGGACCCTTCTTCAGGGGTGACTGGAGGGCACCAGAATGCAGCAGTGCTTATAATGCCTTCTATTATCTCTTCCTTCCTTTCTCTTCTTTTTCCGGTTCTTCAAGCCAAAGGGGTCACGCAAGTGATGAACCAGGTGCCGAAGTCCGCTAAAATAGACACTCGGCATTGCACCTGCAGACACCTGGTAACGAGAACCGCTCTGCAGGTACAATGCCGAGTGTCTGTTTATGACAGTGAGTGTGGCACACTCGTATTGCCGGGAGGCTCACGTGGAACGTGGTCTTATTGGGAACATGGCTGCTGCCAATTGATTTTTGGAGTTTAACGTCCCAAAGCCAGCTCTCATTATGAGAGACGCCGTTGTGGAGGTCTCCGGAAATTTCGACCACCTGGGGTTCTTTAACGTGCACTGACATCGCACAGCACACGGGCATCAACATCGCGCCTCCATCGAACTGCAACCGCCGCGGCAGAGATTTGATACCGCGAAGTTCGGATCTGCAGCCGAGTGCCATAACCACTATACCACCGTGGCGGGGCGCGCTGCTGCTCCCAATTACAGAATTACTGTATATGCTACCTTTAAAGGTAAGCTTATACAGTACCTTGACAAAAACTAAAGGGACTACACCGACCACGAAAGAGAGTACAATAAAAAAGACGTTTCGACTCCCCTGACGGGAGCCTTCTTCACAGTAAAAGCGAGGACGAGTGAAGCGATGATTATGAGTGCTATAAGATGTGACGCAGGCAGCGGGTGTATATGAGAGGGAGGGTTCTGTCATTGCGGTTCAAGCTATTTTCTGTCGTTTGAATCAGGATGGATTCTAGGTGATGTCTTGAGGACAGTTTTTTCTCATTTTCCAGGATCATGGCGTTATCCCAACCGATTTGATGGCTCAAGTTTTCAGCGTGCTCTGCCAAGGCATTCGATGACACTTTTTAGGGGCGAAGCTCCTTAAGGCGTGGGTCGTGCGTCCCCGATGTATGTAGCACGTAGCCACTTGTCGTTTAGTTCTTGGAATGTCCGCTAGATGGCGGTACTTGTATATGAGCGCTGAATGTGCCGCTGCTCTCCGATTAGCTGCTGCGCGGGGCTGCGCCGGGAGCGCTCCTCTCATTCTCCTGGATCGTCGCCGTACGCGTCGGATCGCGCTTCATGGACCATGGACGAAGAGAAAAAAATTCCCAACGTTGTGTCCGAAGCGCGGAATCGAACCAGGGACCCCTCGCTTCCGAACGCGCGGCGCTAGCCACTACGCCACGAAGCGCACATGGACACATGCACCACGATGACAGTAAACACCCAATATAAACGAAAGACTGCGCGTTTTTAACGTGTTTGTGCTAGCGCGTTACGACCCGTGTAAGAAGCTGGTGTAAGACGCTGAGGCCTCTCCATAATCAAAAGAAGAGGCGTGCAGGACACGGACACAAGAACAGAAGTGAACACCACGAACTTGTGACTGACACGGACACAAGAACTCTGTTCTTGTGTCCGTGTCCTGCACGCCTCTTCTTTTGATTATGGAATGTTACCAACTCGCTCAACTTTCTGTCCTTTTGAGGCCTCTCCGCCTTTTACTCTCTCAGCAGTCATGTGATGGCGTCGGCAGACGCGGTGCGCGTTCCGGCCTGTGTGAGGGGCTGCGTGAGACGTCTTTACACGATGATCGACTGGGCGAATTGCACGGAAGATTCACGGTTTACCAATGATTCCCTCCGGAGCTTCGCCCACTCATCATCATTCACCCCGTGGATATGCTGCGATTTTTTTCTTGTTGACGTCATTGACATGCTGTTTGACCCGCCGTTCCAAATTCTTCACGACCATACGGGCTTCCGTCAAAACCTCGACTTCCTACACAGTAACTCTAGCCAATTACACACTCGTATGCCGCCTAAAGGCATCAACTCGGCCACAAAGACGCCCAAACTATAAAACAACGAAAAGGAACTGGTCAGGGGCTCGTTCATTTGTTCGAAACAACTTAATGAACCTACAAACATTGAAGCCTAGGAAAGCATAGGGGAAGTTATTCAAACTCCTATTTGGTGGTTAGGAAAGCATAGGGGAAGTTACTTGTGGTATTGTAGTTGTGGAGAAAGTAGAAAGGAATTAAAGTGGACGAAAAGACAAACCTGCCTTCGGTGGGACCCGAACCCACGACCTTCGGATGTCGCGTCCGATGCTCTACCAACTGAGCTACAAAGGCGGTCGTCCCCCCGTCCACTTTATTGTGTATTTATGTACGTATTATCCTGGGAGTGTTAGGCAGCGCCACTCGTGGCCAAGGCGGCGTGTGTAGAACATACTTTCTTGCCAGCAGGCGTCACGTAGAACTTGAACTTAGATGAGATGGCTGCTGCCCAATAAGCCCTCGCATGCTACCTGAGGCACCAAGTCTGTCGCAACGACGCCGAAGCTATGAAATAACGAAAGGGAAGGGGTCAAGGGCTCGTTCTTTATTTGTTCGAAACAACTTAATGAGCAAACAGACAATGAAGCCTAGGAAAGAATAGGGGAATTTACTTGTGGTATTGTAATTGTGGAGAAAGTAGAAAGGAATTAAAGTGGACGAAAAGACAAACCTGCCTTCGGTGGGACCCGAACCCACGACCTTCGGATGTCGCGTCCGATGCTCTACCAACTGAGCTACAAAGGCGGTTGTCCCCCCGTCCACTTTATTGTGTATTTATGTACGTATTATGTCCGCACATATCATTGTTTGACATATATCGGCACATATCGTTGTTTGACGACACAACAAAATCCGGAATGCGTGAAGACGGCCCTGCTTGTACCACAGTTTGCAGAAATTCATTCTTTTAAATCGAAGGAACAACAAGCGAGAGGCAACTTGTCTTATAAATACATGAGATAAAGCAACTCCTCCGTCGTGAACGGACTGGAATAAATTTGAAGGACTGGAACGTTCCCATGAGGATTTCCGCACAAACACAGCAAAAATCCAATGAAATTTGTACACAGTAATGCGCGACATACAGATGACTTCTGTTAGTTCGGAGGCGGCCACGCCGCTCCAGCAGTAAACGTGACAGTCGGACCATGCCAACAGGAAAAAAGGGCTCGTTTTATTCACACTCGTGAATATATATAGGAAACTAAAGGGGAGATGAAGGTGGATAAAGATTGCGCACATGCGCACTTGAGAGCTTGGGCCGCGTCGTTCAATGGGTTATCGCATTTCTTCCCCCTCAGTAGCTAAAACGCCCGACGGGTTTCTTGGTTCGTGTGGAGCGACGTAGTACGTGTGGTTGCGATTCTGGGGTACTCTAGGAGGTAGCCGGCACCGTTGTTTCTAGTCGTACCGGCCTTAGGGAACCCGGTTTAGATGGCCTTGACATGTCTTCGGCTGCTGGCGTGTCATCTGTGCTCCGCTTACGCACTTGATCCACGTGGCGGCGGACAAGCCCATCCACAGTGTTTACCTCCAGGAGGCGACTGCCACGCGTAGCCTCCACTATGCCTGGGGACCACTTGTCGCCGGCGCCGTAATTTCGCACGTACACGTAGTCTCGCGGTGCGAAATTCCAGCCTGGGTCACTCGTAGCTTTGGCAGGATAGACTCTGGAAGGAAAAGACATCTCCATTCTTGTGTGCGGACGGTATCCTAATAGCCTCTCTGAGGGAGGACCCTCCTGGTGTGGTGCGTTTTGATAATTGCACAATACACGTGCCAGTGATGTGAGGAGGCAAGTGCCTCCTATCTTCTTCAAGCCGTCTTTGATAGTGCGCAGGGCTCGCTCTGCTAGTCCATTACTCTGGGGGTGATAGGGAGGTGTTCGAATATGCACAATTCCATTGCGCTCCATGAACTGCTCGAATTTTCGTGCCGTGAATGGCGTCCGGTTGTCGAAAAGCAAAGTGCGCGGTATACCAAAACGGCTAAATATCGTCCTGAGGGCCCCGATTGTGCTATGCGAGTTGGCCTGCGACACGGGAAGCGCCTCAATCCGCTTTGTGTGCGCGTCGACGACGATGAGTAACATTTTCCCTTTTATTGGTCCCGCATAGTCCATTCATTCATTCATTCATATACCCTAAGGGCCCATGTGGGTATTACATAGGGGGGGGGGGGTAGTTACAATACTGTAGGGTTATGTTCACAATCGAGATATTCACAATGTAACGCGACCACCTTTCGTGCGTCTCGGGCCAATTTAATGGTTCTTTTGCCTGAGGCATTGACAACGCTTGCACACAGTTTTGGCATGTCGCCGCTACGCGCTCGATGTCTTGCTCTACGCCCGGCCACCAAAATAACGATCTGGCCTTCGCCTTCATGGTGGAAACTCCTGGGTGGGCTTCATGCAGTAGCCTTAGCAACTTCCCGCGCGCTGCTGTCGGCACTACCAAGCGATGGCCCCAGTAAAGAAGTTCTTCACTAACAGACAGCTCATGCCGCTTTTTCTAAAATCGGCGATTTCTTTAGTTTCCATGTCGATTTTTTTTTGGCCAACCTTCCCGGGTGTACTTGCGTACCTGGAAAAGTACCTCATCCGCGACGTCGAGTGCCTGGAGTTCCTTCCATGGCAGGGCCGGCTGATCCCACTGGTCCAGGGTCAGAACAACTTAAGCTTTTTCCTCCTGGTCCACTTCTTCCTGTAACGGTTGGGGTAGATGGCTCAGAGCACATGAGTTTACCCGGTCGATGTTGCAACCGATAACGGTAGGCACCAAGTATGATGGCCCAACGCTGAATGCGCGCAGCGGCCATAGCCGGCGTCTGACGATCCGCTCTTAGGAGACCCAACAATGGTTGATGGTCGGTTAGAAGCGTGAACTGTCTGCCCAGCAAATAATCTCGGAATCACGTGACGCCATAAACCAGAGTCAACGCCTCACGTTCAATCTGTGAATAATTCTTTTCTGCGGCAGTAAGCGTCCTGGATCGAAATCCAAGGGGCTGATACAGTCCTTCAATTTGGTGGAATAGTGCCGCTCCCACACCGTAGGGTGACGCGTCGCACTCCAGAAACAGCTCTCTTGCGGGATCGAAGTGAGTTAGCACAGGCGCGGTACACAAAACGGCTTTTACTTTTCGAAACGCATCGTTTGCGCGCTCATCCCAAGACCATTTCGATTTCTTTTCCAGAAGAAGGTATAGGGGACTCAGGAGCGTGGACAGATTAGGCAAGAATTTATTGTAGAAAGTTAGCATGCCCAAAAAAGAGCGCAACTCCGTGAATTTGCGAGGAGTCGGTGCCAGCTGAATTGCTTCGATGTTCTTCTCTGACGACTGCAACCTTGCCGCGTCAATTCTGTGTCCTAGACACGTAACTGACTCCTCACCTATTCGGCACTTGTCTGAGCGGAGCTTCACGCCGTATTTCCTGAACCGCTGCAAGACTGCTTGAAGGTTCGCAGTAGGCTTATCGTTCGCATCTGCTATCAGGACGTCGTCTAGGTACGCTTGAACCCCTGGGAAGCCTTGATGCACGTGCTCAATTGCTCTTTGAAAAATCGCAGGGGCCGAGGCTATCCCAAACGGTAGCCTATTATAACAAAAAAGGCCCTTGTGAGTGTTCATAACCGCTAACTTGCGCGAATCTTCTAGAAGAATTCGGTTGTAGGCAGCACGTAGATCCAAGATGCTGAACTGCTGCCCTCCCCGAAGCGTAGCGAAAATGTCGTCCACTACGAGTAGAGGATAACTTTCCATTTCACATACTGGGTGTAGAGTAACTTTGAAATCGCCCCAGATGAGGACTGTTCCGTCACGTTTCAGCACGGGCACCACCGGGGTTGCCCATTCTGAATAGGAAACGGGCGTAATAATGCCTTCGGCCAGGAGTCGATCCAGCTCGGCGGACACTTTGTCTAGCAAAGAAAATGGAATTTTTCTTGCCTTACAGAACCTTGGGGTTGCTCCGTTCTTTATATGACGACGTGCTGGTGGTCCCTTGATCGCTCCCAGGCCCTCCGCAAAAAGGTCTGCGTACTGTCGCATCACGGGTGCCGCTGTCAGACTCTCCACCTTCCCGTTTGATGAGAGTGACGCAATATGAGGAAGCGGTGCCCCTTGCGTCTCGAGCATCTGTAACAGGTCACGGCCGCAAGGGCTAGGACCTTCACAGTCTAACACAACGAGTAGGACAGACTGCTGGGCTAGTTGGTTATGCATCGCGGAATGATCAACTTAGCGCGAAAACACACGGACACGAGAAGAAACCAAACAGACAGGACGGGCGCTACTACCAACTGTTTATTGTGAAAACATCCACCGACGTATATATGCGTCTTGTAGCGAAAAGTAGGCTCTCCGGTGTGATCTAGTGGGTCTGGATCTAACGCGCACTGCTCGTGCTCGCCGCTCGCTCTCGGGGCTCGTGCTTCCAGCCGTTGAACAAGCTACCGGTCGGGTCTGACGCCAGCCTTCAATAAACGCCCTTTACAATTGGTGGAAGGTGTCTGGGTACACTCACAACAACTTCGGCCTCTTTCTATGCCCCTGGAACTTCGCTGCCGCGCAGTGCCGTCTACCATGCCTCAGGACGCCGCCCAGCAAACGCCTCCCCCGCACCGACCGCATGTCCCGGTGTCCTCGTGTCCGAGACCCACCTGTCTTCACTGGCGCAGATGGGACCGACGTGGAGGACTGGCTCACGATTTATGAGCGTGTGAGCGTGCCCAATAGGTGGGACGAGGCAGGAAAGCTGAGCAACTTGATATTCTACCTCGCGGGTGTGGCGAGTCTGTGGTATAACAACCACGCATCAGATTTCCTGACGTATGCCAGAGTTACGAGGAGCTGCGTCGACAGCGGTTGATGACCCGTCGCCCTTCATCACGCGACGCCGATCTCGCTGGCTTGTCGGCCACTCCTGACCATTCCCAATTGCTCGCGGAAGTCAAGGCATTCGTGCGCGAAGAAGTTGCACGCCAGTTCTCTCTGCTGCCCTTTGCTCAACCGCAGCATGTTCAACAGCCGTCGACCACACTTCTGCCTCCCCTCCGCCGAGAGATTGAGCAGGAAATCGCAGGGGTCATGCCTGAATACCACCCATACCCTCCGGCCCCTGCACCACTGAGTCATGCTCCAGTTGTAGCCACGCCGCCCCAACCGATTCCTGCGGCTGTCCCACTTAGCTACGCCCAAGTTGTCGCTAGACCTCAGTCTTTCGAACTGGGTGTGCCGCCTCCGTACGCCGAAGTCGTTCCTAGGGCCCGGCTGCAGTCCAGCACGCTGTCGTATCAGCAGCCGCCCCGTCCGTCTCGTCCTGCAACATGGGTGGCACCTGCCCAGCGAACCGATGGCGCACCCCCGACAACCGTCCCATCTGCTTTGCATGTGGTTACGCCGGACACGTCGCACGTTATTGCGATCGCGTGCAGCCGCCTCGAGTCGCATCACCCGTCGCCAGCCGGTCCAGCCGCCCGTATTACGACCCACCTCCGCCTATGTCACCTCCTTTGCGAGCTGCTCCGTCTACCCGCCGGTCACCGTCTCCACGACGCCGCTCCTTGTCACCTATGCGGCCACGTGTGGTCGCCCGTGACCAGGAAAACTAGTCGTCGCAGTCCATGAGGCAAGGGCTGCGACGCCATCGAACTGTGAAAGCCCTCAGCGCAGCCCATCGAACGTAATAGACGTGTTTGTCGACGGTGTTCGTGCATCAGCCCTTGTAGACACTGGAGCCGCCGTATCAGTCATGGACGCAAGACTTAGCCGCTTACTACGAAAAGTGACGACGCCACTTTCTGGGCTCTCCCTCCGTACAGCTAGCGCCCAAACTATTCGCCCTACAGCAGTATGTACAGCCCGCGTCGTCATTCAGGACATTCTGTACGCTATCAAATTCATCATAATTTCTCCATGCTCTCACGACATCATCCTGGGATGGGATTTTCTTTCGCGCCACGACGCCATCATTCATTGCGCACCTGCCGAGCTAGAACTCTCGCCGTTTTCAGACTTGACGCCGGCACGTGAACCATCGGCTTCGTACAAGCTACTCGTCCGAGACGACACCAGAGTGCCTCCTAACTCGACAACGGCTGTGTCGGTCTACTGCGCCGATCTCGCCGACACCGTTGCACTCTTTTCGCCATCTGAGCGCGTCTCCACTAGGAAAGGCTTGCTGGTGCCTTTTGCGATCGTGCAGCTCACTCAGGGCAACGCCGCTATTTTTGTAACCAACCCATCCCCGTACACAGTTGTGCTGATACGAGAGGAATCTCTCGGCAGAGTGGAACCCCTGAAAGACACACAAGTTATCGACGCGCCCGACGACGTGGACAGTACCAGTTCGAGCGCGCTCAGTGCTGTTTCGACTTCTGATTCGTCACCCGTTGATGTATTTGGGTCATCCATTGCTGACGATCTTACGCCGGCCCAACGTTCCCAGCTTCTGGGCCTGCTAGAAGAATTTCGTTCTTCTTTCGATGTTGCACAAGCTTCTCTCGGCCGCACGTCCACTGTCACGCACCGCATCGACACTGGCAGCCACCCGCCACTGCGGCAGCGTCCATACCGCGTATCTCCCGCAGAACGTCGAGTAATCAATGAGCAAGTCGACGACATGCTTCGACGCGACGTTATTCGACCTTCGGACAGCCCCTGGGCGTCTCCTGTCGTTCTCGTTGCGAAGAAGGACGGTTCTATACGGTTCTGTGTGGACTACCGGCGGCTCAACAAGATCACTCGTAAGGACGTCTATCCACTACCACGAATTGACGATGCGATTGACAGCCTGCAAGGAGCAGAATTCTTTTCATACCTCGATTTGCGGTCAGTATACTGGCAAGTACCGATGGCTGACGACGCTCGACCGAAGACAGCCTTTGTCACGCCCGACGACTTGTACGAATTCAACGTCATGCCGTTTGGACTGTGTAATGCGCCCGCTACCTTTGAGCGCATGATGGACACCGTTCTGCGCAACTTGAAATGGCACACATGCTTGTGCTGCCTCGACGACGTCGTCGTTTTCGCTCCGGACTTCGCTACGCATCTCCAACGCTTGCGACATGTTTTGACGCGTTTGAGGGACGCCGACCTACAACTTAATTTAAAGAAATGCCGATTTGCGGCACGGCAGCTAACAATACTAGGCTACGTCGTGTCCAAGGACGGAATTCTCCCCGATCCAGCCAAGCTTCGGGCTGTGGCCGAGTTCCCCAAACCGACGTCTGTCAAAGAACTGCGTAGCTTCGTAGGGCTGTGCTCCTACTTTCGACGCTTCATTCGGAATTTCGCCGCCATCATATCGCCGCTAACGAAGCTCCTAGGAAGTAACGGGCCCCTCGACTCGTGGTCGTCAGAATGCGACGACGCGTTCCTAAAGCTCCGTCGTTTGTTGACGTCTCCGCCCATACTGCGCCACTACGATCCCACGGCTCCTACAGAGGTACACACGGACGCTAGCGGTGTGGGCCTCGGCGCTGTCCTTGCGCAGCGCAAACCAGGGTTCCCTGAATATGTTGTGGCCTACGCAAGTCGTACGCTTACTAAAGCCGAGACCAATTACAGCGTCACAGAAAAAGAATGCCTGGCACTCATATGGGCTCTTGCAAAGTTCCGACCTTACCTGTATGGTCGCCCATTTGATGTCGTCACGGACCACCACGCCCTTTGTTGGCTGTCGTCATTAAAGGATCCCTCCGGCCGTCTTGCACGTTGGGCACTTCGCCTACAGGACTACGATATCCGCGTGCTGTACCGCAGTGGACGACAACATTCGGACGCCGATGCCCTCTCGCGCTCTCCCTTGGCTGACGACAATGCTCGCTGCTCAGTATCCGAGGTTACTGTTTCATCTATTGACCTTGACACCATCGCCGCCGAGCAGCGCAAGGACCCGTGGATTGCCTCGATAATAGGCTTGCTGTCTGATCCATCGACACCAACCACTCGCGCAAAGCGCCGTAAAGCTCAAGATTTCGCCATTCGCGACGACCTCCTCCACCGCCGCAATTACAGCCCCGACGGCCGCCAGTGGCTATTAGTAGTACCTCGCAGCCTGCGTTCCGAAAAATGAACGGCTTTCCACACCGACCCACAGTGCGCACACTCGGGCACATTCAAGACCTACCAACGCCTTCAACAGCGGTACTACTGGCGCGGAATGTACCGCTAAATTCAGAAGTTCGTGCGCTCTTGCCCCGATTGCCAGCGCCGGAAATCTCCACCTCGCCTTTCGCCGCCGGGTCTGTAGCCTTTACCTTGTCCTAGCAGGCCCTTTGGGCGGGTCGGCATTGATTTGTACGGGCCCCTTCCCATGACAGCTGCTGGAAAGCGCTGGGTTATTGTGGCAGTTGACCACCTCACGCGATACGCTGAAACTGCTGCGCTCCCGGCAGCTACAGCGCGCGACGTTGCCTCCTTCTTGCTTCATCGGTTCATCTTACGTCACGGGCCACCCCAGGAGCTACTCAGTGATCGCGGTCGTGTCTTCCTTTCTGAAGTCGTTGAAGCTATTCTTAAAGAGTGCCACGTGGTTCACCGTACGACTACGGCGTACCACCCTCAAACCAATGGGCTTACGGAGCGCTTCAACCGCACGCTCGGCGACATGCTTTCAATGTACGTCGCCTCGGACCACACGAATTGGGACATCATTCTACCATTTGTGACCTACGCGTACAACACCGCTACGCAGAGCACCACGGTCTTTTCACCCTATTTTCTACTGTACGGTCGGCACCCGTCGCACACTATGGACACAATTCTACCGTACCGCCCACATACTTCTGAGTATGCGCCCATATCTGACACAGTGAGGTACGCCGAGGAGTGCCGCGACCTCGCACGGGCCTTTACGTCCAGCGACCAAGAGCGTCAGAAGAGCATTCGCGGCGACCCTACCTCTGCACCCACCTTCCTCCCTGGAGCGCTGGTGTGGCTCTCCATTCCTACCGCTGCGCCTGGCCTATCCTCAAAGTTACTGCCAAAGTATGAAGGCCCCTATCGAGTTGTTGAACGCGCATCACCTGTCAACTACGTGATTGAACCCGTCGACCCGTCTTCGGACATGCGCCGTCGTGGACGCGACATTGTCAACGTCGAGCGCCTCAAGCCGTACTATGATCCCCTCATAGTAACGAACTGCTAGGTCGCCGGACGGCTCCCTTTGCATCCCGGGGGTAATTGTAGCGAAAAGTAACCAACCCTATAGTGGTGTAGGCTCTCCGGTGTGATCTAGTGGGTCTGGATCTAACGCGCACTGCTCGTGCTCGCCGCTCGCTCTCGGGGCTCGTGCTTCCAGCCGTTGAACAAGCTACCGGTCGGGTCTGACGCCAGCCTTCAATAAACGCCCTTTACAGTCTTAACACAGCTCGGCTGGCGTTAGAAGCCTTTCATATTAAGAAAAATGAGCAGATCTGTATCAGCGCCGCTTCGATAAGTTTGCATTCATCAGAATATCGTCTCATGCAGACTGTTGCCTGATTTATTCTTGTTAAACCTTTGTTTCCTCGATCCTTCCTTGAAGTGTTTGTTTGCGCATGCGTTAAGACGCATATATACGTCGGTGGATGTTTTCACAATAAACAGTTGGTAGTAGCGCCCGTCCTGTCTGTTTCGTTTCTTCTCGTGTCCGTGTGTTTTCGCGCTAAGTTGATCATTCCGCGTAACACAACGAGATCGCAGTCAACTGTTGCAGACTTGTAGGAAGCTTGCATTTTGACAACGCCCCGCACTGGTATCTTCCCAAGATAGCATGACATAGTTAAAGCAGCTTTACAAAGCGGTGGCCACTTATGGTGATGGGCTCGCTGTAGGCACTACGCAGACAGGCGAACCTGTGTCGATTACCATATACAGCGGCACTCCGTTCCATGTAACCTGTTTGTGTAGGGGCGGAACCAGGCTTCCCTTACCCTTCACTGACCACATTTGTAGTGCGTTACAATCGCTATCTTCACTTTCCGCTGAACATTCTGTTATCGCGAAGGTTCTGTTGGTGGTGGCTGTCCGTGTGCATACTCGCGCCAAGTGACCTTGTCGCCCGCATTTGTAGCACCTGCGCCGTCGTAACGAGCATTCCCTGGCTTGATCTCCCTGTTTGCCACAGCAGCTGCAGTGCTTCGATAAGCTGCTCCGTTCGCTCCTGCCGATTTCGGGTTGCCTGGTATGCTTCACGTTGAACACCCCAACGGTGTCACCTTTCCCGGTCATCTGTTGCGACCCTAACTCCGCGCTTTCGGCTGCTAGAGCTAGTGCTTCCGCTTCTGCCAGCGTCAAGTCCTTTTTGGCTAATACTTGTTTCTGCAGGTTTTTCGCGCGCACTCCACAAACGATGCCGTCCCTAAGCATTCGCTCCAACGTCGAAGAGAAGTTACAGTTATGAGCTAGCTTGCGAATCTCAATGATAAACGCCTGCACGGACTCCCCTTCTTGTTGGTATCTGTGAAAGAAGTTGGAGCTTTCCGATATCTCGTTAGGGGACGGATCGTAGTGTTCGTTCAAGGTTGAAACAACTTCTTCATAGCTCAGCGAGCTTGGTTTTCGCGGTGCGATTCTGCCGCAAGGGATTTCAACGGTCCTCGATCGTAACGCTGCCACCAAGGCCCTTTTCTTCGCGTTGTCCGTCACTTCATTTGCTTCAAAGTAGGCGTCAATCTTAACGAGATACGCTTACCACTTATCTGTCTCCTCTGCAAAATCCGGAAGCTTGAGGGCCATGGCTGCGGGCGGGCTGATGGGTGTCTTCGTCTCGGTCTCGCTGCTGGCGCCAGGCTTACGCGTACCGGTGGGTATTCTCGTCGCCACTGTTAGTTCGGAGGCGGCCATGCCGCTCCAGCAGTAAACGTGACAGTCGGACCATGCCAACAGAAACAAAGCGCTCGTTTTATTCGCACTCGTGAATATATATAGGAAACTAAAGGGGAGAGGGAAGGGGCAATAAAGATTGCGCACATGCGCACTTGAGAGCTTGGGCCGCGTCGTTGAATGGGTTACCGCAACTTCTATGACGTACCACAGTTTAGAAATCAGGAACATGTTGCTTACGGACGCACGCGCAAAAAAGGCAAATCCGGACCACCCTAAGGGTTTGCTGTTTGCTCAGTCTTTCTGCTTCACCCTTCCAGTAGTCCGTGTTGTCACTACAGTTTTCCAAAGGTAGACCGAGATACTTTAAGGATTTACTTTCCCATTTTACGTTGAGGTATGCCTCAGGTCTCATATCTCAATTACCGTAACAAAAGGCAGTTGTTTTGTCCCAATTATTTTGCTGCCCGTCAAGTCACAAAATTTATTTGCTATGTGAACTTCCCACATACTCCGTGCATCTAGGCAAGGTACCGCCACATCATAGGCGTAAGCAATTATCCTTATGCATGATTGACGCAGCGCTAAAGACGAAGACGTTAGAAAACACAGAGTGCACGGGACGAGCGCTGTCTCGCAACTGAAAGATTTATTTCGAAAAACCAAAACGGGAAATAAACAGCAACCCGTGTAGTTATCGAGGCCTTTCATATTAGAAGAATGGAGGACGCATGCGTGAGCCAACCGTCGATTCATTTGACAGACAAGGAGTATGCTTATCTGCTTGGCACATGCAGCGTCAAGTGACATGTTGTGAATATGTTCTTAAGAATGTCCACGTGTTGTTGCTCATTAATGTACTTTACTGTCCTTCTTATGCGCATGTCTGTTATGCCTTGCTGTTTATTTCCCGTTTTGGTTTTTCGAAATAAATCTTTCAGTTGCGAGACAGCGCTCGTCCTGTGCACTCTGTGTTTTCTTACGTCTTCGTCTTTAGCGCTGCGTCAATCATGCATACTTTCCAACTAGCCCAGCTTTCTATTCTACTGCAATTATCCTTATCTCCGCGCTCTATAACCAAAAGCCATGCACAGTTTTGTTAATTAATGATTGACAAACAAAATGGTTCTAGGTAGGTGGCGAGTAACAATACTGAGGCTGGACATCCTTGCCTGATAGAACTGAGTATTTCAATTTCTTCACTGAGCTGCCTATTGACTATCAGACGTATTCACACTGCGAGTATGCCATCTTAAGACCATCCAAAATTATGTCACCCACTTCCACATGCTTCAACACACTGAACAATACTTCATGTGAGACAAGATCGAAAGTGTTTTGTAAATCTAGTTGCACCATTGCTATTCGTTCTTAGAAGGCATCACAAATCTCTTTAACGCCTCTTACTATAGGTAGAGAGAGAGAGAGAGAGAGAAAAGAGGAAAAAGGCAGGGAGGTTAACCAGATGTTAGACTCCGGTTTGCTACCCTGCACTGGGGAGAAAGGGAGGGGGTTAGAAAGATGACAGCGAGAGAGGGTACAAGATTCCAGACAAGCACAACAAATAAAACACGCGCACACACATACACACACACAAAGAACATTCCACTTATAGACGTTCACGAAGGCCGGTAGATGTCAAGAAGCGCAGTAGCGCTTGCATGGACTTCTTCTGCGACGTGATGTCTAGTCGATGGCGTAGGATGTCTTCTTCCGACAGTGGTTGGTCGTCCAGTTTGTTGAGTGTGTAATGAAGAAGAAGATGAGGAAGGCAAGCAAGCAAGCCTCAGCGTTGGCGACAGTCTCGTGCCTCGAGCGAGCGCTTGCCCCGATTGTGCCTGCTTGACGCTCGCCGTTTGTCGGAGCTCGCCTTTGACGTTACTCGACGTCTTGACGTCAATAAACCACGTCGCATTTGGTGGAGGTGCGGGTAAAACGCGACGTGACTCAACTTCATTGGATTGTCCCACCTGTTATGCTCACTGACGCGTTCATAGACGGTTAACCAGTCTTCAACATCCGAGTCACCTGAGCCGTTGAAGATTGGCGGGTCCCGTTGCCGGTGGACGGCGCCGCAGGTGACATGGATTGCCGAAGGTCCAGGCTGAACAGGGTTGGCGTCAGCCATGATGACGCTGGGGACAGGAAGAGGTGAAGCGTCCGGGAGCGAAGTTCCAGATTGGTAGTGGGAACCCACGCACCTCCACCAAATGTTTTACCTCGCCGATGTCGCTCAACTGTGGTATAACAACCATGCGACCACTATTCCAACTTGGCCTGTGTTTAAGACTTCCATTACGGACGTCTTTGGCCGGCCTACGGCGCGCAAGCTTCGCGCAGAGCAGACCTTGCGTCAACGTGCTCAGCAACCCGGAGAGAACTTCACGAGCTACATTGAGGATGTGCTCAACCTGTGCAGCCGTGTAAGCTCCGAGATGACTGAGGACGAGAAGATCAAGCACATTCTGAAAGGCATCGAGGACGACGCCTTTCAGATGCTTCTCGCAAAAAATCCCGCCACCGTGGACGCTCTGATCTCATTGTGTCAAAGCTTTGACGAGTTGCGTAAGCAGCGCGCAATCGCTCGACAAGCTCTCGCAAATCCTGGTGCGCACTCTAGTTTGGCAAGTTTACAGCCGGCCCACCCCGCCGACCAACAACCGCTGCTATCCACAATCCAGGATTTTATCCGTGAAGAGGTAGCACGTCAGCTCTCCTTACTACCTCTCACGCACGCGCCTACACCGTCTTTGGCTCCGGACATTCAACAGGTCATTCGCGCCCATGTTGCCGAGAGCCTCCCGCCCGTGCCACAGCCACCACCTGTCACTGCGCCTCTTACCTACGCTTCTGTGGCTGCTCGCCCACCTCAACAGCCTGCGCCGTATTTCCGACCCGTGGTGCCGACCCACACCGCCCCGTCGACCGTGCGTGCTGCGACGCCCACTTACGCGAGGCCTCCGGCTCCGCTCTTCCGACGCCAGGACTCGTGGCGGACGTCCGACAACAAGCCGATCTGCTACGCCTGTGGTGCCGCTGGGCACGTCGCCCGCTACTGTCGCCGGTATCCTCCTAGCCCGTACGACACTTTTGCCGAGCCTGTTCCTCCGCCGTTCCGTACGCCACCAAGGTACACCACGGATGATCGTCCACCCTATTCAAACCGTCGCTCCCCATCCCCTCGACGACGCTCGCTATCACCGATGCGTCGCCGTCCAAATACGGAAGAGGGAAACTGATTGCTGCAGTTCCGGAGGCAAGAGCTGCACGCGACGCGAACTATCAAAGGCCTCCCTCTCTTTCGCCGCAAAACGTCATCGATGTGAACATTGAAGGAACTGCCGCAATAGCGCTTATTGACACAGGGGCCGCCGTTTCTGTAATTTCTCAAAATCTCTGCCGTAGGATAAAGAAATTGACCATGTCGGTTCCAGGACTAGTGCTCCGCACTGCAAGCTCGCAGTGTATTTCTCCTTCTGCCATGTGCACCGCCCGTGTCGTTATCCAAGACGAACGTTACGTGATAGTTTTATGTGCTGCCGTCATGTTCCCACGACATTATTCTCGGATGGGACTTTCTCTCTCGTCATCGTGCCGTCATAGACTGTTCTCGGGCGGAAGTGGCTCTTACGCCGCTCCCAGACTCCATTTCGGCTGACCCTGTTCCTGACCCTCGCAAACTTGTCGTAGCTGAAGACACAGATATACCGCCGAAAACGTGGACCCTCGTCTTTGTCTCCTGCCCGGCCGCCCCAGACGGAATGGTCTTGTTTGCCCCCTCCGATGTCTTTCTCCGTCGTCGTGGTCTACGCCTGCCATTTGCAGTACTTACCATGGAGTCTGGTACTGCGACGATGATGATTTCCAACACATCCTCGACGCCTATTACCCTACTCCGTGGTGAGTGCTTGGGCCATGTACACGATGTCGAGTTCCTGCATTCCCTGGATTTCACTGAGGACAAACCCTGCCTTCATCTGAATGCTATGACGTCACCCGTTTCAAAATCGCCAGCTCCTGACGGTTTTTGCCCCTCTATCGCCGCCGATCTACCGCCCACGCATCGTGACGAACTCATCTCCCTTCTGCGAGAGTTCCGCTCGTCCTTCGATTGCGCCCAGCCATCTTTAGGCCGTACAACGAGTGTTGCGCACCACATCGACACCGGCTCTCATGCTCCCTTACGCCAGCGCCCTTATCGAGTATCGGCGGAAGAACGGCGTATCATCACCGAGCAAGTTGATGACATGCTTACACGCGGCGTCATTCAACCGTCGCAGAGCCCCTGGTCATCGCCTGTTGTACTCGTGCGCAAAAAGGATGGATCCATCAGATTCTGTGTGGACTATCGGCGCCTCAATAAGATAACTCGGAGGGATGTCTACCCGTTGCCGCGCATTGACGACGCTCTCCACTGCCTACACGGAGCAGAATATTTCTCATCCTTGGATTTGCGGTCGGGTTACTGGCAAGTCCCCATGGCTGAACCTGATCGCCCGAAGACTGCCTTCATTACTCCCGATGGCCTGTACGAATTTAACGTGATGCCGTTCGGATTGTGTAACGCGCCAGCTACATTCGAACGAATGATGGATAATATACTTCGCGGCTACAAATGGAATACTTGCCTCTGTTGCCTTGACGACATCGTAGCCTTTTCTCGAGATTTCCCGACTCACCTTGTTCGTCTACGGGGTATTCTGAAATGCCTCACATCCGCCGGACTTCAACTTAACATAAAGAAGTGCCATTTTGGTGCGCGCCAACTAACGATACTAGGCCACGTCGTCTGCAAAGACGGCGTCCTCCCGGACCCCGCAAAACTTCGTGCCGTTGCCGAGTATCCCAAGCCCACCTCCATGAAGACGCTTCGAAGTTTCATTGGGTTGTGCTCGTATTTTCGTCGATTTGTTCGCGACTTTGCTACCATCATCGCGCCCCTTACGAATCTTCTAGCAGCTTCTAACGGCCTGCTTGTGTGGTCACCCGAGTGCGACGAATCTTTTACGACGCTAAGGCTCATACTAACGTCGCCCCCGATACTCCGACACTTTGACCCCAAGGCGCCTACGGAAGTCCACACTGATGCCAGCGGCGTCGGCCTTGGTGCTGTATTGGCTCAGCGGAAGCCAGGCTACGACGAGTACGTTGTGGCATACGCGAGTCGAACCCTCAAGAAAGCCGAGTGCAATTACTCCGTTACAGAGAAAGAGTGCCTCGCCATAATTTGGGCGTTGGCTAAGTTTCGCCCGTATCTGTATGGTCGCCCCTTTGACGTTGTCACAGACCACCATGCTCTCTGTTGGCTTTCGTCCCTCAAAGACCCGTCAGGTCGCCTCGCTCGCTGGGCGCTCCATCTGCAAGAGTACGACATTCGTGTTGTATACCGGTCAGGCCGTAAACACTCCGACGCTGACGCACTGTCCCGCTCACCACTAGCGTCCGACACGGCTTCTCCGTCGGGTTCTTCCCTCTCGCCAATAGACTTCGTGAACATGTCGTCGGAGCAACGCAAGGATGCGTGGGTTTGCCAGCTCCTTGACTTTCTGGCAAACCCATCCGTTCGTCCCGCCTCAAGAACTATCCGTCGCCATGCCTGCCATTTCGTCATTCGAGATGACATCCTTTACCGACGAAATTACGCACCTGATGGCCGCAAGTGGCTGCTTGTGATACCACGCCATATGCGCAAGGATATCTGCGCCGCTTTCCACAACGACCCACAAAGCGCTCATGCCGGCGTTCTCAAGACCTACACCCGCCTTCGTCAACGCTACTACTGGCGCGGCATGTACGCCTTTGTGTGCAAGTATATCCGCGCTTGCATTGCGTGTCAACGGCGCAAAACTCCACCTGAACACCCGACTGGCACACTCCAGCCGCTTCCTTGCCCTGGCCGTCCTTTCGACAGCGTCGGCATCGATTTATACGGCCCGCTTCCCACGACTACATCTGGGAACAGATGGATAATTGTTGGCGTGGACCACCTCACACGTTACGCTGAGACCGCAGCGTTGCCCACAGCTACTGCGAGAGAAGTTGCATTTTTCATCCTACGCAACTTTGTCCTGCGCCACGGCGCTCCTAGGGAACTTTTGAGCGACAGGGGACGCGTCTTTCTCTCCGATGCCATTCAAGCGTTGCTTGTTCAGTGCAACATCATTCACCGCACGACGAGCGCATATCATCCGCAGAAGAATGGTCTGACAGAACGGTTTAATCGAACTCTGGGTGATATGCTGACAATGTACACTGCGTCCGACCAAACCAACTGGGACACCGTCCTCCCATTCGTCACGTACGCATACAATACTGCTACGCAAGCCACCACCGGATTCTCACCGTTCTTTCTTTTGTACGGACGCGAGCCATCGTGTACGCTGGACACTGTGCTGCCCTACACACCTGACACCACTGAATACACACCGATTTCAGATCTTGCTAAGCACGCCGAAGATTGTCGACAGTTGGCTCGCTCCATGACAAGAGACGCTCAAGGCCGCCAGAAGCTTCGGCTCGACTGTGACCGCTCGCTTTCCACTTTCCCGACGGGAGCCCTCGTTTGGCTTTGGGTCCCCCCGAACACGCCTGGACTTTCTTCGAAATTTCGCACGCTACCATGGTCCCTACCGCATTCTCACTCAGACATCTCCCGTCAACTACGAAGTGGAGCCCTTGACTCCATCCCAAGACTTACGTCGTCGTGGACGGGAAATCGTCCACGTCAGCCGCCTCAAGCCCTATTATGACCCCGCCATACTATCTGCGCCTTAAGTAGCCGGGATGGCTACGCTCGTCGCCGGGGGTAATTGTAATGAAGAAGAAGATGAGGAAGGCAAGCAAGCAAGCCTCAGCGTTGGCGACAGTCTCGTGCCTCGAGCGAGCGCTTGCCCGGATTGTGCCTGCTTGACGCTCGCCGTTTGTCGGAGCTCGCCTTTGACGTTACTCGACGTCTTGACGTCAATAAACCACGTCGCAAGTGCAAGGCGAAGAGGTTGCCTCTCTACGCTGTATCGTGGGCAGTCACACAAAATGTGCTCAGTTGACTCTTCGTGACCGCAGTGG
>JABSTT010002152.1:0-64230 GCA_013339685.2 Hyalomma asiaticum | reverse complement strand
CAATCAAGAAACTTGCTAGAAGACGTTGCCTGCATCAAGCTAGTCTCTCGCGGGTGAGGGCACGTTCTCCTTTGCGAGCTGGTAGCGCGTTCATCGAAGAAAGTGCGTTTCCATAGTCAACGCGCGCCTTTCGCTCTCTCTGTCTCTCTCTCTCTCACAAGACAGCAGATGGAAGAGTGAGGGAGCTCGCGCGCCGGGAGGCACGCGCCGAGGGTGCGCCTCCCACACGCACCCTCCTAGTAGCGCGTTCCTAGTAGGTAACGCGCTACAATGGACGGACAGACCCAAACCTTAAGGAGCTTCGCCCCTAAAAAATGGACATGGGCAGGTCACGTGATGAGAAGGCTAGACAACTGATGGACAGTTAGAACGAAGAATGGATACCAAGAGAGGGTAAGTGAGCCGTGGACGACAGAGTAAGATGGAGTGACGAAATTAAGAACTTCGCAAGCATCAGATGGAATCAGCTCGCACAGGACAGGAAATGATGGAGAGCATTGCGAGAGGCCTGTCATTGGAGAAGTGCGCGCCTGTGGTATTTGCTGCTCTGGCAAAGGTGCAAGGGACAAAGATGTCATTGAGAAGCGCCGGTTCACCACGCGTGTCAACAAAGATGACGACGAGAGGTGGCGGCACATGGCCGCTAGGACAGAAGACGGAGCATGGAGCGTGCACGTGAGGCGCCATGTGGGGAGAAGCACAGCGGCGTTCAACCAGCACGGACGTGGCAAGGGAGCGTGGGTCTGGCGTAGTCCCAAGTGCCTGGAGTGCGCCAAGAGTTGGGGTGTATGGCTCCGCTTGGCACCTAGCTCCTGATGTCGTCTCCTTCCGATGCCTGACGAGCTGTTCAAGCCTCTGACAGCACCGTCAGGTGTAGGCCCGAGTGCTGCCCCGCCGAACAAGAACCTGGCGAGGAGGTACACGACTCTGCGCATCCTCGGTCCGTCTCCTTTTTCCTGGAGGACCAGAAGTAGCGCTGTCGGGTGTAGGCCCGAGTGCTGCTTCGTTTCGTTGAGTCACGAGTGGGAGTGGGTGGCTTCCTGTGACTCCGGTGTCTGTCGTCTGCGTTCCTTGCCGGCACGGAAGACACCACTGTCGATGCAGCACCACTCCTTGACGACCTCCAGCTCACGCCGACGCTTCACGTGCGAGGACTTCTCCCACACCAGTCGACCAGCCTCGGTGAGACTGTTCCGAACTGTGACTTTACTCATGTGTTCGTTTGTTTTCGTCTTTCACTCTGTTCCGAAGCGTTGATTTATTTTTTCATTGATTCGTTTCTTTCGCCATGTTGGTGTTTGTTGCTGTTCTTGTCTTCACAGAAAGCAGCCTCGCCGTATTCTTGAACACGTTGCCGTCATCAGATGCAACGTGCGTTTACCAAATTCCAAAGAATCCCATCACAAGGCCTTCGTCCTGCAGTGGACATAAGATGGGCTGATGATATATATATATATCCAAGTTTGATATATTCAGGATTGACTAATACCATGGCCTCCGTGATCCTGTGCACCAGAGGTCTTTTTCTGGCCGCGCTGTTCGCCATTCTTCCCATCGAAAAAGTGAAATGCATCTCGCACCCACCTGTCCCAATGCCCCAGTGATTTACAACATGTGCTGTTATTGTTCGCCACTGTAATTTTAACTAAGGGAATGGCCTTGAATTGTCACATGTAAGATGTTTACGCTTGTGCCCTGCCACGGTGGTCTAGTGGTTATGGCACTCAGCTGCTGATGCGAGGTTGCGGGATCGAATCCTGGCTACTGTGGCTGCATTTCAGTGGAGGCGAAATGTTGAGGCCCGTGTACCGTGTGATGTCAGTGCACTTAAAGAACCCCAGGAAGTTGAAATTTCTGGAGTCCTCCTCTACGGCGTCTCATGATCAAATCATGGCTTTGGGATGTGAAACCCCAAAAACAAATCAGTGAATGTTGTACATATTACTCTTCCAACGCTCCTCGTACTCTTCCTTGCTGCCTTCAGGGCTCCTGGCCGGAAAGCCACACGAGTCCTGACAGCCACCTCTTCGAAAGACAGTACAGCAGAGTGTGAGTGTACAGATGTGTGTTCAGGTTTCTGGTTGTGTGTGAACCTATACAATGCTGATCTTTCATGTGGCTTTGACAAATAAGAATGCGGCTCATTCTTACATTTCAGTTTGGATGTGGTGGTTTTTTTTAAATATTCACTCATGGAGCAGTCTCTCTCCTTTTCCTTGTTCACTTCAAGGGCACCGGAAACACAAATTACGCTCATCGCTTTTATTGTAGATTTTCTTCATGTGGAACTCGATGACCTTAGCAACAGTGAAAAGTGGCGAAATCAAAGCGGATCATATTATAATCTCTACATGAAATCGGCTTCCACGCAGACTTCAGCGTTGTGTACATCAGCAGTTTCTTTGAGTGGATGTGACATCGTTATTCTGATTGTGGTGCTGGTTCTGTGTGGCTGGGAATGCGTAAGATTAAATGGAGTTACACAAGATTTCGAGAATAACATCCAAAAAGATGGATAATAGACTTCTATGTGGCTGAATAATTTACTGTGTCAAAGTTTTTTTTCCCCGTTATTTCTTCTCTAATGTGGTGTCTGCCTCAGCGGTGTTAAGTTACTTAACACCATGCATGTATGCCAGTTGTTCTGATGCACTATTATATGGTGCTGCAGGATAAGCGCATCACATGAATCTCTTTAAGGAAACAGACAAGAAAACAATAATTGGAGGAAAGATGACGTTTTCAGTATCGTCCTCTATAGAAATATACAAACCCATTGGTCCCAACACTTTTTCTTTCTTTTCGTGCACTTACTTTCCATTGAAACCAGTTGTCCATGTACTTCTGTGGGAAGTTTCAGTGCTGCACTTTGTGAAGACCTTGTCTTCTCGATTGCGAGAACTCTGGTACCAGCTAAAGCAACGTTTTTTTACAATACAGCTTATCAACCTATTCTTATTTTGCTCCTACCTCTGTAAATGTCACTGCTGCCCTTACGAACAACTGCAAAACAGTGATCGAGCGCATTAAGGAATAGTTGGACAAGGGTCGCAAGTCACTTTGCATCTGTTTTGTTCAATTAGGCATCGTTCGGTGTTGTATAATACACTGATCATGCACAAAACTGGCAGCTTGGCTCTGCTAGACGTGTGCGTGAGCAGTTCGGTGTCAGTATGTTAACCTTTATTAATATATACTGGCCCATTCTATGCTGCTGGCACACTGATTGTGCACACCCCAGAGGAGACAACCCCAGCTGCTCTGGCGAGGCCCCACACACTTGGGTATGGCACTTCAAACAACACACTTCAAGAAATGTACGAACAGGGGAAGGCACATGAAGGCACAGAGGCACAGTCGACGTGTAAAGCTGGTATACAAGCTGTAATGCGTGAAGAGTCATGCAATGCTCACAACGAAGACCACACTTAATGTTGAAATGCCTTATGCTGATTATTCATAGTCTGCGTCATTGAAAAGAAGAAGGGAATTGGGACGTGCTTACCCTGAGTGCTCATTGAGGAACTGGGGATCAGTTCCTTGATAGTGAATGCCCTTGTATTAGTCAATTCAATGGCGTGACAAAAAAGTGTTGGGTGAGGTGCTGTTGTGTGAGAGCTTTTCACTTCTCTACCCTGTCTGTTGTACCAAGGCAATGCAGAAATGCATTGCTCCAATGAGCAGTCATTGCTGTGCTTAGAGCCCTATGTACAATACTATTGGCTAGAACTACGGACTAATGCCCTGGCTTACACCATTGGGCTACATTCTTCCATATCGCTGGATGTAAGGGCAACATCATCTAAGGACATGTGAGCATAATCTTATGGAGTCACACGTGCACGATGCACCTTTTTCATGCTATTTGTTTGGCATATTGACCTTAGGCCACCTTTGTGTGTCTTCACCTGTCATCATCAGGTATGGGCATAGCCAGCTTACACGCGACACCGCAAAACTTCACTAAAATATCACTACTCATCCGTAAATGACAGCTTACACTGAAACACATGGACGTCCGTGCAGGTCTGAGCTGATAGGTTGTGCATCTTCGAGAGGAACATCGTGAATTTTAAACAAGACAACGTCGGCTCATCTGTCTGTCTTTGAGACGATATATTATTAACTTCAAATTTCGGTATTTGTGCATTCCTTTTTCATAGTGGCTGTGTACATGCTAGTGCAAGCAGTCTATGTTCTTCAAAGGTCCTTGAGCACTATGTATCGCTCTCATTATCCATAGATAAGAGCAGGTTCCTTACAATAGCCTGCTGTCTCTGGGCTTGCAGGCCTACCTGCCTTTAACAATGGCCGGCCACTTCCAGCGCCTGCAGCAAGCACAGCAGCAGCAGCAGCGGTACTGTGACAGCTGCCGATGGTGGGCTGCACGCCGCACTTGGAGCTGACGAGGTGACTTCAGCCGGACACTATGGCCGTAGTGCCCCCGGAAAAGCCGTGGATAGCAGCATTTGTGAGTGGTGTGACCAATGTTGACAACATGGGACAGATACAGCACATGGGGCCAGTGGGCGACGTACCCTACTACATGTCCTTCTACAGCCGCGAAAACCATGAGAAAGAGTGGAGGAGGCGGTGTATCCGATCCTGTGGCTTGAAACTAGACTTTTTTGGGACTCGCTTTTTTTTTCATGTGAGCACTAGAAGTTGGGGCTTTGCATTGTGACATCTGTGCTATGTTACACTGATCATACAATAGTTTCGGTAAGTTTTTGCTATTTACGAGCAAGTTTTACAGAACATTCTAAAATATGCCTTGCTGTTCGCCAAGAATGCCCTGCTTCGAACTGAAAAGTTGCTCTACAGCAATCTCATATTCACCGTTTGTTGATTGGTTGAACTAGTTGTCTTGAAGCTGTCGTCGAGTGCACCTCCCCACCCTTTGCGTCTATCCGTATCTATTGCACGCCAACAATTACCTGGCATATGCATTATATAAGCTGCCTGCCTCTTTGCTTCCTTTCAATAACAACTGTAGAGTAGTACCTACTTCTGCTGGTTGTCTAATCAACGCTGCTCTCCTGTGGTTTCTCAACATTAGGCTTGATTTCTTTATTTCCTCTCTTACTGCGTGTTCGTGGACGAGGTCCCCGAGATCATTTTTTTTCTGCATGTTTGAGTGCTGCTTGAAACATCGTTACAGTACACTTTTATAACATATAGCACTAACCTGTCAATGATCATTTGGTGATGTTGGCTGTATGGGCACCTCAACACCATTTCCTTCTTTTGTATAACTTATTTCTGATGAAGATCTCCCTTGTTAATTACGCTAGGTAAACATGTTCCTAGGTAAACATGTTCAAACGCCTATTCATATTCTGTAAACTTTGTATAGAGAAGTTGACAGAAATCCTCAGATTTCTCGATTACTGAATTTATGACATGGGTGCAATCTATTATAAAACAGGCCTCCCTGAAGCCTATCCATTCTTTAGGTTGAAGTCAAATGCTTCCTTTGTCCAACAGGAACTGACCCTTGCGAATATTTTACAGAGCAGTGAAAGCAAGCAAGTTGAATCGGCTGTTGTTTCTTGTGCAGCCCCATTTCCACAAGCTATGTGTTTAGAACACCTGCTCTGTGCACTGCCACTCTATTTCTTGTTATTATTCATAACTTTTTCTGAGTAGTAAACCAAGCTACCGTATTTACTCAAATCTAACGCGCACCTTTTTTTCCGATAAAATGGGTCAAAAAATCGCATGCGCATTAGAATCAAGTGCGAACGAACGACACCGTTACCATATCGCTGTCGGCATCAAAATGGCCGCCTCCTACAAGGTTCGGGTACTGTCAAACGGTCACCGGCCAAAAAATGAACTAGCAGCGCGACGGTGTTTGGCGCGCATAATTTCTGTAGTTTCTATGTCGCCGATGGTCCCGCGCTGAACGACGCATGTGATGCGGAGGCCGATGATACTCGCTGCGCCGGCTTGCCTGTCTTGCGGCCAAACAAAGTCACTACTTCGCCGGTGTAATCTCCGCCGCACAGCTTTCGGTAGCATTTGCGGGTAACCGTAATGGGAGATGTTTCCAATCACCGCACGCAAAACGGGTCATCATCACATTTCTCCCTCATATCTGTGCTGAGCCTGACCCTCTCAGTCGTGCGCGCTGCATGACATCCGAGATTGCCGCGATGCAATCTCGGAGACCACGCCCCGCTTATCTGCGCCAGTCTGCACAGCACGCATGGCAGCGCGCGTAAGGGAACTGCGATAGCACGGAGGAATGCAGTGCTGCGGCTGCGCCCGTCAACGTTTGGCAGTCTTATCGGGACGCAGGAGTTATGAATCGGAGCGGCAAACGTGTTCGAGACACCGCGGATGGAGTGAAGCGAGAAAGCCATAGCGTGGCCGTTCGAGGGACAGCGGTGGTTCAAAGTTGGCGGTGCGTTTATTATGTGAGTGCATTCCTTATGCGAGTACGGCATTTGTTTTTATAAACGTGAGAAGGTTGATTACTAAGGACCTTTTCTTCCGTGTCACGAAAATTGGGAGCGCATTACAATCGATGTTTCACTTTTTTTTGGTTGCGGGAAACGGGTGTGCGTTAGAATCGAGGGCGCGTTCGAATTGAGTACATACGGTAAACGCATTATTGCACATATTCTAGAGACATTTTAGTCTGGTGCATACAAGTTGTGGTCGTATTATTATGAGTGGCTTTGACTGCATTCTTATTTTCTTTCCCTGTGCCAAATTGCCTTCAGACTAATTTTATACTGCCAGTATTTTGCCCATTTTCTCAATACTTCTGACCTTATAGCTTTGTTTGGTCGTCGAGAGTCGTTGCTGTCGTCCTTTGTTGCTCTTGTGGCTTTATTGGTTGTTTTGAATGTGAATGTATGTGATCAGTAGCTCCAAACATTTCCGTCCAAGCTTCAGTCATCCATCAGCACACTCATTGCCAAATGCAGCAAACCATCGATGCCAATTCGCAGCATGGCATTACACCCGTCAACCTAAACCTTGGTGCCTCTCACCAGCTTCTTTAAATTTAAAAGCACTTCAAAACTGATATACAGCACACTTGCATGGCAACTCATCACACTTGCACACTTGCATGGCAACTGTCATGTTGCTCCTCCTAAATCCTGTACGTCCCTCTCTATACAGTGTAGCCCACTTATAATGAACCCACATATAGTGAAATAGCGGTTATAACGAAGTAATCTCAATTTCCTGTTCAAATTTCTGTGATTGATTTCGAATGCATTTCCGGCCCTGGTTTAACAAGGTAACTAAGCTCAACTCGCTGGATATAGCAAAGTATTTTCTCGAGAAAACCAAGATTTCCTCCAAAAAAGGTCATTTTGAGATTTCGCATGAATTAACGAAGCCAAAAAGTCGCCATTTCTTGGCTCCCGGCAGCCTCAGACAGCACCACTTGCCATTTCATGGGAGGCAAGAACAGCAAGGATCACATCGCGGTGTTGGTGGGGTCGCGGGATCGAATCCCGGCTGCTGTTGCTGCGTTTAGATGGAGGCGAAATGTTGAGGCCCGTGTATTGTGCTCATTAAAGAACCCCAGGTGGTCTAAAATTTCCGGAGCCCTCCACTACAGTCTCTCATAATCAGAGCTGCTTTTGAGACATAAAACCCCAAGAAATTAATCACGGTGTTTGTGTGCACAAATAGAGATGGCTCAAATAAGCGGTCCATATTGGTCACTGGCAAGGCAAAGAAACTGCAGGGCTTTGCCAAGGTGCTGTCATTGCCAGTTGCGTACGCAAACAAGGCATGGATGATGGATGGCATCGTCTGTCAGTGGCTGATAGACTTCGACGAAGAGATCAGTGTACAAAGCTCTTGCTCGACAATTGCAGCGCACATCACATCAGTGCATATTGTTACACGCATGTTGTACTTAGCCGATCGGACGATGCGCGCGGACGCTATGGACCAAGCGAAGAGAAGGAAGAAGACTCTCGGCTCGAGTGGTGGGCTTGGCCGGTCAGCGTTGTGGCTGCTTTTGTAATATACGTGTAAATAGTGTTCAGCGTCCCTGCCTCATCAACCCCGTAACATTGTGGTGGAGGTGGAACGTTCCCCGTCCCCGTCACGGAGCTACGTAGTGGCCGCACCATTGACCTTTCGGCCATGCCTCCCAACGACCACACCCCGTCGCCATCTGCGCCTCCGGCGCCGACGACAACGTATGTTACAGTTTCGAACCTCCGTGATCCTGGGACGTTCTCCACACAAAATGGTCTTGACGTCGACGACTGGCTTTCCATGTACGAGTGCGTTAGCCAGAGCCATCGGTGGGACCCTACCATCATGCTCGCCAATGTAATCTTCTACCTGGACGGAACACCACGTGCCTGGTTTCATACTCATGAAGCCGAGCTCACTAGCTGGGACACATTCAAGGAGAAGCTTCGAGACGTCTTCGGCGACCCTTCAGGTCGCCAACAGGCTGAGCGGAAAGAGCTCGCTACCCGTGTCCAGTCCTCCACAGAATCGTATGTGTCCTACATACAGGAAGTCCTCGCGCTTTGCAAGAAAGTGGATGAGACCATGCCTGAAGTTGATAAGGTAGGCCACATACTCAAAGGTATTGCGGACGATGCCTTTCATCTGCTGGTCTACAACGTCTCAACCATCGATGACGTTGTTAAAGAATGCCGTCGCTTTGAGTTAGCCAAGAGCCGCCGCGTCGTGCCGCAGTTTGCCCGTCTCCCTAACACAGCCGCCTCATCCTCTTGCGCCGACCACGCTGCCACGATCCCCATTCAAGAAGACGTGACTCGTATCATTCGCCGAGAACTTGAAGCAGCGAATCCAGCCCCATACTCACCACGACCGCTCCAAGGTACCATGGACCATGCCGCCCCCGCAATTTCACTTATCCAGGCAGTAGTGTGGCAAGAAATTGCCGACCTTAATTTTCCGACCGCCTGCTCTGTCTCCCGACCTGACTTCAGACCGGTCCCCATGGCCACTCCCCGCAATGACCCGTATTTTGCTCCCAGGGCCCGCAGTCCAGCTGAATGGCGAACCGGGGACGACAAGCCGATCAGCTTCCGCTGCCACCGAGCTGGTCATGTGTCCTACCACTGCCGCATGTACCGGACGCCGCTGCAATGGAATTCTTTCCCTTCTTGCCCATATGTAGACGCTCGCCGTTATTCGCCCAGCCGTTTGTACCCTACTTCTGACGCACCTATCAACCGTGGTACCGCTCGTTCACCGTCGCCTCAACGCCGCCGTTCGCTGTCGCCCCAAGCTCGCCGCTATTCTTCCCCGACCAATTATGGACCCTCTCGGACGGAAAACTAGACCATGCAGCCCTTCGAGGTAGCGCTGCATTTTGTTCATCTTGCTCAAATCCTCCATTGACGCTCCTAACGAACCAGAACCTTATTGACGTAAACGTTGACGGTGTTCCCTTGACGGCATTGATTGATACCGGAGCCCAGTTGTCCATAATGAGCGCTCACCTATGCCGCCGCCTTCGAAAAGTTCTCACGCCTGCTAGCACGCGGGCTGTACGCGTAGCTGATGGTGGAACCGTCACCGTCACTGGAATGTGCACCGCGCGAATAGGCATTGCTGACCGCCAAGTTCCCGTCCTCTTCACAGTGCTGTCCAGTTGCCCTCACGACCTCATACTTGGGCTGGACTTTCTCAAGACGCATTCCGCTCTCATCGACTGTTCCGCCGGTACCCTGTGCCTCGACCTTCCTCTCCTTCCGGATGTTCCCCTTGAGCTCCCGAACACCCTCTGCACAACAGCGTTCGTCCGCATACCTCCCAAAGCACTAACCTTCGTCGAGTTGTCCTCACCATCGCCCCTACCGGATGGCGACTACGTCCTAACGCCTATTCGCGATGTCCTTCTAGCACGCGACATCACCGTGCCGCACTCCGTCGTGACCCTTAAGGATAATCGCATACGCGTCCCCGTTGTAAATTTCGGATTGGCGAAGCAGGTCCTACCTGAAGGCATATCGGTGGCCAGACTCCTTCCGATAACAGGCGACCATGTTACTGCTTTTGCAGCGGATGTGTATCCAGATCCTCCGGCTTCGCACGCGGATACCCTATGTTCCAACAGCGCATTACGCACCATGCTTGCTCTGGACCTCCCACCTGACCAAGCAGCCGCCCTATGCCGTCTTTTGCTTTCTTACAGCGATATATTTGACACCGACAATCGACCCCTCGGCCAGACCTCTCTCGTAAAGCACCGTATAGACACGGGTGATGCTGCTCCTATTCACCGCCGACCATATCGTGTGTCTGCCGCCGAGCGAAAAGTTATTCAGGAAGAAGTAAACAAGATGCTCGACAAAGGAATTATTGAACACTCGTCGAGCCCTTGGGCATCGCCCGTCGTACTTGTTAAAAAGAAAGACAACACGTGGCGATTTTGCGTAGACTATCGTGCACTAAACCGAATCACGAAAAAGGACGTATACCCCTTACCACGCATTGATGACGCTCTTGATTGTCTCCACGGTGCCAAGTATTTCTCGTCGATAGACCTGAGGTCTGGCTATTGGCAAATATCTGTGGACGAGAAAGACCAAAGAAAAGACCGCCTTCGTCACCCCTGATGGTCTTTACCAATTTAAGGTTATGCCATTCGGTTTATGCAATGCGCCAGCCACGTTCGAACGGATGATGGACTTTTTGCTTTTCAAGTGGACAACATGCCTTTGTTACCTTGACGATGTCCTTGTATTTTCTTCGACATTTGAAACGCAGCTCGAGCGTGTCGCTGCTATTCTCGATGTCTTTCGCAAGGCCGGGCTCCAATTGAACTCATCAAAGTGTCACTTTGGTCGCCGTCAGATAACCGTTCTAGGCCATCTCGTCGACGCTTCTGGTGTGCAACCAGACCCCGAGAAAATTCGTGCTGTCACCACTTTTCCTGTTCCCCAATCTGCCAAAGACGTCCGGAGTTTCGTTGGCCTCTGCTCGTACTTCAGACGATTTGTGCCAGATTTCGCAGTCATAGCCCGCCCACTCACGGAACTTCTGAAGAAAGATGTGCCTTTTACTTGGGGTTCCCCAAAGGCTGCTGCTTTCTCACGCCTTATTAGACTTCTGACCGCCCCACCCATATTAGCCCACTTTGACCCTTCAGCTCCTACAGAAGTCCGAACCGATGCCAGCGGATACGGACTCGGAGCTGTCTTAGCGCAACGCCAACAAGGACACAGCCGCGTTATCGCCTATGCTAGCCGTCTCCTCACTGCTGCAGAGCGCAACTACTCAATTACGGAGCGCGAATGCCTTGCTCTTGTTTGGGCAGTTTCCAAATTCCGCCCATATCTATATGGCAGGCATTTCTCTGTCATCACAGACCATCACGTGCTATGCTGGCTTTCCTCACTCAAGGATCCTGCTGGCCGCCTTGGTCGCTGGGCGTTGCGGCTGCAAGAATATGACTATACCGTGACCTATAAATCGGGACGCCAACACCAAGACGCAGATTGTCTGTCTCGTTACCCGGTCGAAGACGCACCCGCCATCTCGGATAATGATTCCGACGCTTGCGTTTTCTCTATATCTCAGCTTCTTCATGTCGCCGATGAACAATGCCGTGATGCATCCTTGCGGGACATCATTGAACGCCTCGAATCCGATCCTTCTGACAAATCCCTTTGCCTGTTTGTTCTTCGAGACGGTGTCCTGTACCGCCACAACGTTCACCCAGACGGCCCGACCCTACAGCTTGTCATCCCTAAACACCTTCGCTCGGCCGTCCTCCACGAACTTCACGATCTTCCAACGGCCGGCCACCTCGGTGTGTCGCGCACTTATGACCGGGTCCGGCGACGCTTCCTTTGGCGAGGGCTTGCTCGCTCCGTCCGCAAGTACGTTGCAGCATGTGAAAAATGTCAGCGCCCTAAAACACCATCAACGCTCCCAGCCGGGTACCTTCAACCCATGGACGTTCCCTTGGAGCCGTTCTATCGCGTCGGCTTAGACTTTCTTGGCCCTTTCCCCCTCTCTGCATCAGGTAACAGGTGGATTGCTGTGGCCACTGACTACGCCACGCGCTACGCGGTCACTCGTGCGCTCCCAACAAGCTGCGCCACAGACGTCGCTGATTTTCTTCTCCATGACGAATTCTATTACATGGCGCACCGCGACAACTACTTACAGACTGTGGACGGACATTTCTTTCAAGAGTCGTGGCAGACATTCTGCAGTCCTGCCACACGAAACACAAGCTCACTACGTCATACCATCCGCAAACCAACGGCCTCACAGAGCGTCTGAATCGAACTATTACGGACATGCTTGCGAACTATGTCTCTTCTGATCACAAAGACTGGGACCTTGCGTTACCGTATGTGACATTCGCATACAATTCTTCGCGCCATGACACCGCCGGCTATTCCTCATTTTTTCTTTTGTACGGCTGCGAACCAGCCTTACCCCTAGATACCACCATTCCAGGTCCCACAACACCGACCAGCGAATATGCTCTGGACGCCATCGCCAGAGCTGCTCACGCGAGAGAAATAGCCCGTGATCGGCTTTTGGCCTCCCAAGAGAATCAGCGCCATTTGTACGACCGAAGACACCGCGACGTGCAATTTTCGCCTGGCTCTCTTGTACTGCTGTGGTCTCCGTCCCGTCGCGTCGGCCTGTCCGAGAAGCTGTTGCCTCGGTATGGAGGCCCATACCGCGTTCTTCGTCCCGTCACGCCCGTTACTTATGAAATCGCCCCTGTCGCCCCATCTGCTCCATCGTCCGCGCAACTTAGTGATATTGTGCACATCACAAGATTGAAGCCCTATCATGCTCCTGATCCTACTGACGTTTAGAAGCGCCGAGACGTCGCTTCTGACGCCGGGGGATGATGTTACACGCATGTTGTACTTAGCCGATCGGACGATGCGCGCGGACGCTATGGACCAAGCGAAGAGAAGGAAGAAGACTCTCGGCTCGAGTGGTGGGCTTGGCCGGTCAGCGTTGTGGCTGCTTTTGTAATATACGTGTAAATAGTGTTCAGCGTCCCTGCCTCATCAACCCCGTAACAATATCTTAGCGCTGTTGAGGTCCTCTTCCTTCCTCCCAACATAACAGCCAAGCTGCAGCCCATGGACCAGGGGGTGATCATGAACTTTAAGGTGATGTTCTCACCGCCACCATATTGGTTGTAGTTAAAATTTTTCTGCTAGGCTACGCCACTCAGTCCGGGTAGCGGAAAGCAGAGAAAAAGAAACTCATGGCAGGCTCTGGGTGAGGAGGAGATGCGCTTCTGAGAACGTTCATACTAGAGTGGGGTGGGGGATGGACACACTACAATGTTGTGGCCTTTGGTCTGGTTTTCTGTATTCTCTCCTTCGTGCTCCCCCAGTGAACAAGTAATTGGTGTTGTTAGTCCCACTCTCGGAGGGGTGTGTGTAGGGGCTGTTGCAAAAATGGCCACACACGTGGTTCTTCTTGGGAGTGTGTGCCTGGGTGTGCTTAGTCCGTGTTTTTTCTTTTCTCTCTCTTCGGTTTTTGAAATGTCTTTTTTCCTTGAAATCTGAGGGCGGACCGCTGCGACTGTCCCTGCTCACGAGCGTGGGCTATGCTCCCCTCCATGCCTGCACGGATGGTCTCTTCTTTTATTTCACCTGCAACCACCTCTCTCTGCAGTGTCTACAGTAAGCCTGTAAGGCATGCAGGGACTTCGAAACCGGGGGGCGGTCGCCCCCCTAACATTTTTTCCGAGGGGGCCGGGCCCCCCCACTGCTTCTGACCGTTTACTTTAAAATTAAATTTTTGAGAAGAACTTCCAAGCTGGTGGCTGTTTGGTCCAGAGCTTCCCAAAGCACTCGACCACACAACTATGCGGGCTGCATGGTCTGGGCAGGTTTTCAGTATACTTCGAAAATTTCCAACCATTTTTGAAGTGTATGCCAATGTGAAGTAAGCGAGGTTCCAAATATCTAAAATTTACTACGGCTTAATTGAATTAATACATTCATTGATGTCATTAAAACTACTAATTAAATAAATTAGTATCGACAAATATTGAGAACAAATAACTAAACACAACATACAAAGACGACAGTACTTGCTCCCACCCTCCCAAAAACGTTCCGGAGTCCCTGCACTCATCGGAACACAAGGCTTTTCTGAGTAATTGTTATTTTGAATAATGTTGCCTTCAAGCATATAAAAAATTTGTATTTTTAAATCTGATTAGTTATACTTTTTCAGAATCATTTTAACTCATTTTAATTATTGGAATCAACACTGTCACTAATACTCACCAATTTTCATGACATTTTTTTTTGCTTGGATTCTGGAGTATTAGAGTATGCAAGATAACTATGATACCGTGCTTTTTGACACTGCAACATTTTGAAATCACGTGGAAATCTCCAACAAAAATTCACAGCTATGAGAGTGACACAGGAACTTGGCTAAAGTATAGAGAAGCCTTAAATTGCACATTTGTGCCATGTGAGCATTCATGAAAATATCTTGTTAGTTTGAGCGGTCTTGATGGATTGCGTTTTATGCAAGTCACATCCCAAATTTATAAGATAAGAATAGTTATAACCCTTATTGGATCGATGTAATGAGAATATAATTACATATTTGTAATTGGCACACGAAATTGAATATTCTCTGAAAAATTCATGGGTCGAGAAACAATAATAAACATTTTCGCCTCGGGACCCCTTTAAAGGCTTCAACTGTATTAGAGTGACAAGGCATCGATGGGAGAACGGAGAGCTCCAATTTTCTATAGAAGAGAAACGTTATCCATCCGCATGACAACTATTGTTTCATGGCAGAAGCACCCCTCACAGACCAGATTTTTTTTTCTTGAATTGCAGGGACATGACCCGGGCTACAAATTAACGTCCCTGTATTACGGGGACATTACTAGAAATGGCTCATTCATGCCACCTATGATGTGCAAACCTTCACCCCAAGAGGCAACACCTGTAGAAGTGCATCTATAATGTATACTGCCATTTGCTACTTGAAGTTATCCCCTTCAGGCGCAGTGTACACACATGCAACATTTTTATGCCTATTCAGTCAACAAGTGGCCATGAAAGAGCAAGAAACACTGTGCCTTGGATGAATTGGATTCTCCTCGTGTTCAGCGTGTGTTCAGTTTGCTTCAGTGTGGGGGGTATCGCAGCAGACTATCAGTTTTCTGAAGCCATTGCCATATTTGACGAGAAGTTGATGTGGTATCACATTGCCTTGCCTGTCTCTTAATATATACATCTGATTTCTACCTATGCCTAGACGTCTCTTCGCCGCTTTCAGGCTCCTTCCGTTCTTTAGAGCATGCTCAATACGCTCCATATTATACTTTCGTATGTCGGCTGTCTTACGCCTATTGATTAACTTCGAAAGCTCCGCTAGTTCTATTCTGTCAATTGCATTTGATACTGTCATACCTTGCCGCTTTCTAATCAAGTCTTTTGTCTCCTGGGAAAGTTTGCTAATAATCTCTACAGATCGTACCTCCTACTTCTATTGCACATTCCTTGACAATCCGTGTGAGATTATCGCTTACTTCCTGAACGCAATTGTCTGCCTTGTCTGTTAGAGCTGAATATCTGTTCTGCAGCGCTATCTGGAATTCCTCGACTTTCCGTCTTACAGTTAGCTCATGGATCGGTGTCTTTCGTACTAGCTTATTGCGGTCCTTCCTCAAGTCTAGCCCAATTCGAGATCTCACCATCCTGTGGTCACTGCACCTAACTCTGCCCAGCACTTCCACATCCTGCACGACGCCAGGGTTCTCACATAGGATGTAGTCTATTTCATTTTTATGCTCGCCATTCGGGCTTTTCAACGTCCACTCACGATTTTCCCGTTTACGGAAGAACGTGTTCATGATACGCAGATTATTCCGCTCGGCGAACTCTACTAATAAGTCCCCTCTGTCATTCCTACAGCCCCAGCCATAGTTCCCGACTGCCTTGTCTCCAGCCTGCCTCTTGCCTACCTTAGCATTGAAGTCTCCCATCGCAATAGTTTACTGCGTCTTTACTTTAGCCATTGCCGATTCTGAGGATCAGATAACAGCAGGACTGCTAAAGGATGGCGGGCAGATTATACTGGAAAAACTGGCAAGCCTGTATACGCAATGCCTAATGACTGCGAGCATACCGGAATCTTGGAAGAATGCTAACATCATCCTAATCCATAAGAAAGGCGACACTAAAGACTTGAAAAATTACAGGCCGATTAGCTTACTGTCAGTCGTTTACAAGGTATTTACCAAGGTAATCACTAACAGAATTTGTGCCACCTTAGATTTCAGTCAACCTAAGGAACAAGCAGGGTTTCGTAAAGGCTACTGAACAATAGACCATATTCACACTATCAATCAGGTGATAGAGAAATGCGCAGAGTATAATCAACCCCTATATATAGCCTTCATAGATTACGAGAAGGCATTCGACTCGGTCGATACCTTAGCAGTCATGCAGGCATTGTGGAATCGGGGCGTAGACGAGCACTACGTAAGACTACTGGAAGACATCTACAACGGCTCCACAGCCACCATAGTCCTCCATAAGGAGAGCAGCAAGATACCTATAAGGAAGGGCGTAAGACAAGGTGACACAATCTCTCCAATGTTATTCACAGCATGTTTACAAGAAGTATTTAGAATGCTGGATTGGGAACAGGTGGGTGTAAGGGTTAATGGGGAATACCTTAGTAACCTCCGATTTGCTGATGACATTGCCTTGCTAAGTAACTCGGGAGACGAATTACAAAGCATGATTACTGACCTTAACAGGCAAAGTATAACAGCGGGCCTGAAAGTTAATATGCGGAAAACTAAAGTAATGTTCAATAGCCTTGGGCGAGTACAGCGATTTCAGATAGCTGGCAAGGCACTGGAAGTAGTAAGTGAATATGTCTACTTAGGCCAGGTAGTGAGCCCTGGTCCGAATCATGTGGCTGAGGTTAATAGGAGGATTAGAATGGGGTTGAGTGCATTCGGCAAGCATTCTCAGATAATGAATGGTAGCTTACCATTGTCTCTGAAGAGCAAAGTGTATAACAGCTGCATCTTACCAGTACTCACCTACGGCGCAGAAACTTGGAGGTTAACTAAGAGGGTTAAGCTTAAATTGAGGACGACGCAGCGAGCTATGGAACGGATTATTGTAAGTGTAACCTTAAGCTACAAGAAGAGAGCGGTGTGGGTTAGGAACAAACGCGTGTTAGGGACATACTAATAGAAATTAAGAAGAAGAAATGGGCCTGGGCGGGCCATGTAATGCGAAGACAAGACAACCGTTGGTCATTAAGGGTAACGAAGTGGATTTCTAGAGAAGGCAAGCGTAGCAGGGGGCGGCAGAAAGTTAGGTGGGCAGATGAGATCGGGAAGTTTGCGGGGATAAATTAGACCCAGTTAGCACAGGACAGGGATAATTGGAGATCCATGGGAGAGGCCTTTGCCCTGCAGTGGGTGTAGACAGGCTGATGATGATGATGATGTAGTATGTTATGAAAATACAGTTTTCAGTGGCCAGTGATGAACTTGACAAATAACAAATTCCATGAGAAAATAAAGGATGGCTGTCTTCAAAATAAATATATATTTAATTATGCTTCAATGAGAATTATTTGCTGAATAACAAACATTTCAAGATACAACTGCACTTTTTTCCTTGCAATAATATGTGGAGTGCAACATGAGTAAGGCTTGAAGATTTGACACACATTTATAGACACTATATCAAAAAGAGCTGCATAAGTTGTAGCTCCTTTTTATGCTGTCAGGCAAATGCGCACACAAAGACAGTACTTTGTCATGGTTGCTACAGTTATGGAAAAAATGAGCAGTTAACGACCAAGCTCTTTGAAACTTAGACAAACTTTTTCTTGCTCCAGCGCTGCAGCACGCAGGTCCTTCTCCGAAGGCATGGACACACTACAGAGATTCAAAGCATGCTAAGCCTGGCACACAGCTCGCTTTCCTTGGTCCTCAGCCTCCTCCACTGACGCTTGCAAGAATTCTTCATTTCTTTGAGGTGCTCCACCCTTTTCCAAATGGTGTTTCAGTGAAGGTCAGGGAATCTGGGACCTGCAAAATGACAGCATCTGTCGGGCTGGATCGTAGGACTAACTTCTACAATCTTGCGTCCCAGAACTACGACAGGGGATTATGAGAGACTGTGTAGTGGAGGGCACAGAAAATGTCCACCACCTGGGGTCATTTCACACGCACTTACAGCGCACTGTACGTGGGCTTCCACTGGACCCCCGAAGCGGGTTGGAATATTTGGGTAGAACATTGCTACCAATGAAACAAGCTAAGACACACACAAGCAGAAACAGAAGGAAGTGACGAGTGCTACTAACGACTGTTTTTTCGAATGGCACAACCTGCTATATCCCATTTAGGTAGGATGTAATGGGTTTTCATTGTACGCCTCAAATTTGGAGTCATGCCACAAACCATGTGTTACTTTGACCAGCTTCAAATTTGACACGCACATTTGTACACGCTTCCCAAGTGGGACAACTACTGCTCTATTGCTGATTTAACTTAATTTTGCTGCATGCGGCCGTATATGATCACACTCTCGAAGGTGCTACCAAGTTCGACAAGCCATTTGTGGGACACTCTGGAAGCAGCACAAAGACTAATTTTTGTTTACATGGAGCGGAGATTACGTGATAAACTACCTAACATTCAATTATTTTTTTACAGAAAAACATGAGGCTTCAGCATTAATACATGCCTAACTAGACTCTAAATCACAAAAAGTTAACTCAAACCACGCATATAGACATATTACCACAATCACTTCAATGCAATAGAATATAGTGTTTCTTGCACTGGTACACTTGCAAACAGTCTATTGTATCATAATTCGCACCTAGAACGGGATATGTAAAACAATTCTGAGAGGCCCTTCCCGCATGTGAACACAAAGATAAAAAATTTAAATATAAAAAATGAACAATATACTACTGCCTTTTTCAGCAAAGAATTCAAGAGGTCAAGTTCAGCACAGTACAAGCCGCACTTACAGATTACTCAATTCTTGTGTATATATTCACACACATACTTTTCTTTTTTCCCCTTTACACATTCAAAAGGTACGAGAGATGTGCTCTACATATCACTGTCAACTTAAATAAACCTTTGCTAGTTGCAAACCTCTACCATGCATTTATGTTCGCGTCCATGCATTAATTTCTGTGCCAATTATTTCATTAGTAACTGAGGAACTGGAGGCATGGAAATATAAGAGCCAAGCTGCTTACACAAGGCAGTAAATAAATGGCATCCAACACATTCCCATACGTATGCCTCGATGGAAAATGCACAACCTGAGCCACGCGGAAGATGGCGTTGTATCTTGGTGTTGCAAATGTGTGCATCAGCTTAAAAAAGCAATCTCAACTGCTGAAAGTGCTTCAGATACCCAACTGTCAGGGACGTTACTTCTTACGGAAGGTGTGCACAATGCGTAACCACTGAGCGACAGTGCTTATGAATGAGGAGTATAAGAAAAAGGAAATGTGCTTATTTTACTGCTGCTTACTTGCTTACAACAAACACATCTAGTTGCTTGTTTTGTCTTGCTGTTTTGGTTGCATTTGTCAAAACAGCATTATATCCTCTTTTCTGCAAAGGTTAAAAGTAATCGCAGTTGTGTTTAAAATCTGTTACATGCATATAATAGGGGAGTAAACTGCCTGTATATGTTATGGGGCACAGAAAGTTGTTCCTTAACTCAAAAGTCGTTGTTTTTATTTATTTCAAGTGAATAGCAGGGTCAACAGCAGGAATTTCATGGTCCATTGCAGTCCCGAAAGATGACCTCACCGCCACATTTTTTCTTGGAGCGGTGTCTTTAGCACATTGAAAGTGAACAAACAAAACCTTTTAAAATTAATGTTTTCAGACAAAGTGCGACAATGAGTATGCTTTCTTTTTTCAGGCAGCGACCTTACTTACGATGTGGCCCACTCATATCTGTGTCAAAATCTATTCCGCCATAGTTCATTCACGCAGCATTGGCCTGCTGTGTTTGCTTTTTCATGGCAATACAGAGGTGCATGAAGTTTTTGATAAAACAAACATCTGCAAGAAATGTAACTGATAACCAACAGCTGAAAGTATTACTGCATAGACCTGATAGGCGGTACAGCGCTCGAACCTAATTTAATGTAGACATCTGGGCTACGGTAGTTAGAAATTCACAATTTGCATGCATTTAAAGTTCATAAAGAAAAGAAAGGTGGCAGGAGGGGATGCTGCATCCAGTCTTGTGCCTTTTTTTAAGCAGTGAAGCTGTTGGTTGATGCTGTCGCCGCAATGTGCACGCTGCTTAGTGTCGGCACAAGAGAGAAAAGCTGACCCCCACTCATCCTCAGCCCACTACTACACATGGCGGTGGTTACACAAAGGCCAATGTGCAATTTAAAGCACAGAAAAGGTTTAGCTCGAGGTTGCGCGTTTCATACGAGACTGCAGCCACATCTCCACAGCAGAAAATGCAAAGAACAAAGAGTCGGGTAGACAAAGTAGATAATGATAAAAGGTGGAGTGTCGAGAAACCACTAGTAAATTAGGGAAGCAAGGTCATGGCAGTGAGTACGAATGTATAACTGACAGAAATGACTGTTGACGACATCAATAACTCATCACCTTTGGCAGTTATGTCATGATTAACGATTTTAACGGTGCACAACAGGCTTCAATTTTATTTAAAGGCTAGAGATGCATGAAAAGCCAATATAAAACTATCACGTGCGGGTGGAGATCTTTCCGTAAGTCAGTGCCATATGACCCATAAGAAGGAAAAGTCTAGCAGACAATAGACCCGCTTGTGTGGGCTTCGTAGACATGCACTTAGCTTCAACTTGTTTGCAGCTTGACCCTGCCATATCACACTAAGGAAAGAAGTCGCTTGCATGCACCATAGTTGGATGCAACATGAGAAGTCTGGAGAGGCCCTTATCCACGTGACCAAAGCGTAGCAGCCAGTTTCTTCTGCTGGCAAATGAATTGCACGGCTCAAAAAAATGACGTGCTTCGAAAGCACGCATTGCTCAGTATGTACAATTAAGGTTTCATATCTTGAAGACTGGTCTAGTATAACTTGGACGGGAATGCTACAGAACATGCCTAACCATGAAATAACCACGACCCTGGCTCTCCCCAACACAACGCATCATGCTTTGTGCGAGATAGCTAGCTGCACTCTAGAATTTTACAAACCACATGGATTCTCAACCTGAACGCAAGCCTTGTACACGGGTGTACTTGTACTTTTACTGCATTGAAATTTCACTGCTGCTGACATGAAATGTCACAATTCGAAGCACAAGAAGCCATGAAATTTGTGGGCAAGTTGCAGGCTCATGTTCTTCGGCCTGTGACATGAAAGATGCTGCCGACTTGTAGTTTCACCAGAGTGCGCACAGGTCCTTGAAAACCTTGAATACCCTTGAATTACGAAAGTCTGTTTTCAAGGCCCTTAAAAACCTTGAATTTCTGACTAGTCCTTGAAAAACCTTGAATTTCATAAATATAAATTTTAATTTGTATTTGTCAGCATCAAAACTGCTTTTGTTGGTGAAATTTTCTTTTTTTAAAATTTGTGAACTGTAGCAAACAAAAAGTACTTTTATACCCATATAGCCGATTCTCATTAGGCGGCTGGCAACACTGGTCGTGAGGTGCGAGCCGTGCGAGCGCCTGCCGTGTCACGCGGTCACACCCGTGCACTGGCTTTACCGTAGTCATGCCTCCTTGGTGTCAACACTTTTCTAAATAATCGTGTCTTCTGTGAAATGATGTGCTAATCAACAATGCCGGGGAAAAGCACGTTCCAAGCTACGTGGCACGACGACTACAAGCAGTGGATTGCACCTGACACAATGAGTCCGCATCAGGCTAAGTGCAAGCTTTGCGGGAAAAAAGTCTTCGATGTGACTGGCATGGGTGAATCAGCTTTGAAAATTCATATGAAAAGTGCGAAGTACATTCGTGCAATGAATGTAGCGCAAGGGAGCGCACTGAAACGCCACCTGACTCCTGTCGCAACCGAGCAGTTTGCTGCCGCACCTCCATTACAGGCACCAAGCAGAACGCCTCGGGAGATGTTGGGAAACCTAAACAATGCCTGTAAAGCGCACAAGCTCGTCACTGATGCCGAAATTCTTTGGACCCTGAAGGTGGTCGCGTTCCATATGTCATACCGGACGTCATCCCAAGCACGGGAGTTATTCTGACGGATGTTCCCAGACAGTGAAGTAGCAAAGGTGTTTGTTGTGGCGAGAACAAATGCGCCTCCATGACATGCCATGGTCTGAGGCCTTTCTTTCGTCTTTGCAGCGAGAGATACAACACTGTGAATCCCTTGTTGTACTTATTGATCAGTTTGGAAATGAATGCTTGCAAAGTAAGCAAATGGATGTGCATCTGCGGTGTTCGGATTCTCGCAAAGTGATGAGCAGGTGTTATATCTCCATTTTTATGGGCCGTTCTACCACTGATGACATTCAGGAAAAGTTGCTAAGTGCCCCTGAGCCATTTCCTCTTGCAAAGATTGTTCAGATATCCTATGGACGGTCCCAATGTTAATCTAAAATTCTTCAAAGGCCTCCAACAGCACTTGCAACAAATTACCAAGTGCAGTGTGTGGACTTGGGCACTTGTGGGCTTCACACAGTGCACAACGCTTATAGGGCGGGAGTTTCAGCTACTAAGTGGAGACTGCCTGCTGTTCAGTCTAAGTGCAATTTTTGAAGATGCTCCAGCACGTAGAGAGGATTTTTTGGCAGTCACGGGCCAATGCACCTTTCCCCTCAAGTTTGCCACCCACCGGTGGCTGGAAAATGCCCTGTAATTGAGAGAGCATTGTTGGTACGGTCTGACATCAAAAAGTACATTGAGGCTGCTAGAAAAAAGGATGTGAACCTGTCAAAATGTGTCTCATTTAAGAACTTGTCGGAGCACAGATTTGATGTATTGCTGCCAGCGAAGCTGAACTTTGCATTATGCATTGCATGGCACTGAAGCCTTTCCTGGTAGAATACCAGACAGAAAAACCAATGGTTTTTTCCTTGCTGTAGATTTCGAAACTGTTTTGAGGAAGCTGCTCACGAATTCCTTGAAGTGTTCTATGCTTTCTGCCAAAGGAATTGTGGGCCTGCTAAAGATAGATATTGGTAATCCTGACAACCATGTTCAACTTGAGAAGGTGGACATTGGCTACAAAGCGAAGCAGATTATCAAGAATTCCCGAGTAAGCTCGAAGGATGTGTTTCAGTTTCAGATGGACTGTAAACAGTTTTTGATCAGTGCTACTCAAAAAATCCTAGAGAGAAGCCCCTTGAAGTTTGCACTTGTTAGGGACCTTTCCTCACTGGACCCACGACAGATGTGTTCCAGGCAAGATTAGTGCATCGCAGGTTTCAGAAAGGTGTTAGACACGCTCATCACTGCAGGTAGAATGGTGGACCACCTTCGGGGCACAGTGTTGGCAGAGTACACCGAGCTCCTGAACGAGAAGAATGATGAACTGACAGACTGGATAAGTTCTACTATGATCTGCTCAAATTCAGTTCAAGCTACTCAGATTTACGGACGATTGTGAAACTTGTGCTTGTACTTAGTCATGGCCAGGAAACTGTTGAACGTGGGTTCAGTGTGAACTGACAGGTGTTTGTAGGAAATCTGAAGGACCTTTCATTTGTTTCACAATGGATTGTGTGTGATGCAGTTGAGAAGGCAGGTGGTATTCTACAAATTCCAGTCACCAAGCAGCTGCAGATTGCTGTGTCGGCAGTTAGGAAAAAGTATGGAGCATACTTGGAAGAGCAGAAAAAGCAGGACCTTTAAGCTTCAAGCCAGAGAAAGAAGCACTGCATAGAGGAAGAGCTTGATGCAATGAAAGGAAAGAAAAAAAAAGCTGGAATCAACAATTGATGATCTGATGGCTTCTGCAGGTGCCTATCTTGAAAAAGCAGAAGCAAAAAATGATTGAACACACACTGTCAAGTCAAATAGCCTGAGAAAGATGGGAAAGGAAAAGACTGCCCAGCTACACTTAGTCTCGCTTGAAATTCAGCAAAAGCTACTGGAGTTCCCCTGAAGTGGGTGGATATTAGGAGCTGCTTTGTGATAATCTTTTGTGCTTTGTGAACTAGAAGCAATTTTGGACAATAGAACTATTTTCTATTCTGTGTGATACGAAACAAATTTGTGTTGTGATGCTTGGTAAACTAGTTTTCTGTACAATACAAGCAAGTTTGCATTGTAATGATTTATTTATTTGGGCATAAATGTGTGAGACCTTTCATGAGTATTACTTAATACTTCAACACGAAATAAAAAAATTACCCTTTAGAAAAGGGCTTTGAAAATCCTCCAATAGGGCCTTGAAAGTCCTTGAAAACCCTCAAATTATTTCTTTCAAAACCTGTACGAACCCTGGTTTCACCCAACTATGGCTCAAGATTTGGGTGTCTGTACATACGTTACCAAATCATCCCTTTAAATTCACTTTAGTTTAGCAATTGCCATTCGAAGATTATTTTTTTCCTTTCTGTCTGCTACCATGTCTGTTGTGATATCCTCTTGCTGTTATGCTCGACCAGCCACAGCAGGGGTGAAAACAACGGACACGAGCTGCTATTCAAGGTATGAGGCCAAGTTGAAATTGCAGATTCTTTAGTAAAATCTGTTTATTCTAGTTCAGTCTAGTTTAATGGGCAATTTATTGGACAGTATTTTGACACAAAAAGTTTATTCCTACGTGGTTTCTATGAAAAGGTCCAAACGAAAATGTCAAGCCAACTGGCCCCGACGAAACCAAAACTTACAGTAACAGTCCTGTGCGTATTAGAAAAAGAAACTTGACATAGCGCTTTTGTAAGTTATTTATTTATTTCGGTACCTTCAGAGCCCGAAGGCGTTACACAAGATAACAATGATATGAACAATGATATGAATTGCAAATGTGTATTAACTGTCTAACAGCATTGTTAACATGAAGACATTTCGTCATGCCATTAATGCTGCAAAACTAGGTATAAAGAAATTCGTGGTGCCACACGAGTGGAATGGACAAGAGCAAGACCCAAGATGGTTGCAACTACAAATACGTAGGATTCGAGCAGTCGTGGTACCTTCCTCTTGATGTTATACTTGCATGAAATCTCTCTTGTTGATTTTATCGGAACTTGTATTTTTCGTATTTTTCGTACACAATCATGACTTTATTTGAAATAAAGATTTTTCACTCAAACTCGGCACAGCTCTGTCTTACAGTAGTGGGTGTGCAGTGAACCTAGGCTAGCACAATTGTTGTCACAGATTTAACATGGATGCCATTTATAAGAAGGTGCACCCATGGTGGAACACATTTTCTAGGAAAAAATGATGACTTAAATATTCATTTGCCTTCATTAAATTTGGTTCATTGCACTGGTGAAAGCTTCATTTATCCTCTCACAAACTTAGATCTTAATTGATAGTTAGTTAAATTTTAGCTAGCACATGTCTAATGAAACCTTTATGGAAAACTGAAGCAATAATACATACTTTATATGACTTCCAAGGGCCTAAAATGGTTTGCTTAAGAATGTAGGCTAATAGTGTTCATTGATCATCTTCATTAAAAAATTTTTTTTCCGCCACTTGACCTTAATACAGTGGTTGAACCCACATACTATTCTGTTTCGTAAATCGATTCCGCACGCCATACACTGTATGGGACCCGTTATACCATTTCGACTATGAGCGCAAAAAGATATATCTCAGATAGGTCTACGTTTTCTCAAGCATCAGCCAAAGTTTTTCCACGTTTCACTGTCATTTTAAGAAAACAAAACCCGAAAGAGCAGCTTGCGGGGCCGTACAGGCATTGTGCGCTGCAGTTGTAAGCAAAGGTTGGCTGAAGCTGGCGACAGATGCATCATGCGATCAAACATGGCAGGGCCCACTGGAGTACAGTGAAAAACTTTACAGCGTGTCCGAAAAGGAAGTTTTTATATACCTCAGGGCTGCAACAGCGAGCTTCGCGGACAACTTTTGAAGTTCGGCTGTGAACTGCGCAGTATTGTTGAGGAGCCGGCCCTTCATCTCGAGCTCCGCCTCGACCATCTGGTCGAAAAGGTTGGACAAGTGGGACATCGTGCGATCCAGGTGGTTCTGTGTGGGCTCGTAATTAACTGATCCCCACGTCGGACCAAATGCCTGTCAGATTTTCCTTTTCCTTGACCACCTTGGTCACCTTTTCCTTGACCATTTCGTATATCTCCAGCATTGTCTTGATCCTGTCTTGATTCGGAAAGAAGCAAGACATGCACACTACACAGGAGAATCACCCTTTCTTACACCTAAACGAATGAAGCCTGATTACATACTTTTCGGAACACTGTATTTATTTACACAACGGAATATTTACACAACAAAATTGAAGTGCCACCTTGTCGAACTAATTTGTACCATTCTTCCTTTTTGCCAATAACCGCCAATGAATGGAACCGCCTTCCCGCCTCCACAGTCTCCATTTATGACACCACTAACTTCAAGGTTGCCATTCAAAGTGCCTTGTAGTTTCATTCTTCCGTTCTTACTCTGTACTGCAAATATCGTATATTTTCACCACACCTTTCTGTTGTGCCTAGTAGGCCTTGAACTTATGTTAATAAATAAATAAATATGGGCCACCCATATATTGTCCGACGTCTTTGTTTCTGTGAACGGGTTAATGAAGCTAAATGTCTCTTCAAATTTACGGCACAACATGATGGTGACCCAGAGTGACGGGCACTGTATGGTATTTTAGGTAAAGGGACGTCTTCCAGAAAGGCGTCAATTCACAGTGACACGCGTTTAAATTAAGTGCTTGATTTACAACAGGTACCGACACGAGATAGTGAAACACTACGGCAAGTGTTGCTTTCTGGGTAGTTCAAATAAGATCCCGCATCTTCTTGTCAAACTTGAAGAATGTTCTCTTGGACACAGAGTGGGGAACTCATCAATGCATCTGTTTAAACTCCCTTGGTGCGGCTGTAATACTTGTCGAACTGTAGTAAATATGCGTGGCGCCGCATGTATTAGCAGCATGTACGTGTCGGAAGCACGTACATGACGCTCGGGGGCATATAGAACTTTTTTCAGAGGAGTGTATCAACGGGATGGGGGAGCATTCAGTAGTGAGCACAGGCGTCGTTTCTTTCAAGCTGCCTAGTTCTTCGCCCCTCAGTCCTGCGTAGAGAAAGTACTATACGAAATTCCAGGAAGGGAGGTGGGGGACGCAAGTCACCCGTCTTGCCTGCCCTTCTCCTCCGGACGCCCATGGTAACGCTCCCTCCTTGTACCTTCTCCTCCATGCATTTAGGTAACCCAGTGAGCCGGTTCATTACAGCGACCTGAGCCGCTCTGAAACGCTCACTCAAGTGAGCCGCTTTGCCCACGTCTACATCGAACGGTGAAAATCGCACGAGGCCAGAGCTTTATGCATTATTCGACCACTGCACAGGGAACACTTCAACGCAGCGAACAGTTTACTTAATCCTGTACCTATAGGTTCGCGAAAATAGTCACGCACGTCAGCCGTTGGTCAGAATTGAAGATGCAACGCCACCTAAGCGGTCGCTGAGTACCAGACGAATACTCGGGAACTCCGGAACCGGGGTGAGGGGGGGGGGGGGTTAAGGAGGGCGGTCGCCCCCTAATATTTTTGCAGAGAGGGCAGGACCCCCCCCACACTTTCCGACCGTTGACGCAGTAATCAAATTTTTGACAGGAATGCTTAGGCAGGTGGCTGTATGGTCCAGTGCTTTCCAAAGCAAAACCACGCTGCACGGTCTGCGCAGGTTTCAAGTTCTTCCGAAATTTCTGACCATTTATGAAATGTATACCAAAGTTAAATAAGCGAGGATACAAATATGTAAAATTTAATACGGATAAAATGACTTAGAACAATAAATGATGTCATTAATGCTAATAATTATGATTATATAACATGTGATTTAAATAAATTATAACCGAAAAATATTAAGAACAAATAAATAATAAACGCAACATACAAAGATGACAATACTTGCCCCCCCCCCACTCCCAGAAACGTTGCGAAGTCCCTGCTTCGGCACCATTGCTAACACTTTGATTGTTCATTTACTAACGTAAAACTAGTGCAATGTGTATTCTTAATGAAATGAGCTCAGCGGATCGATCATGGTCATGTGCATGTACATGACCTCAAATAGGCCTGAGGTTTCCTTTGAGGTGTATCATGTTGACGTGTATGACCCCGTCCACCAGGGGTAGTTTTGTGCTTGGGTGTTCACGGCCCGTTTGAATCGGCCGGGCGGTTGAAACTTATGATAGACAGACAGGCATACCAGGACACAGATGGACTGTTTTTCGCGTTTAGGTAGCCACAAAAAGACTACCATCATAGGAACTAATATAACACGAAAGTGTAATGTAGCTCGTGGAAGTAGTTCCATGTTTTTTGCACCACGAGATGCCGCGCGATAGCGGCATCAGTGCACGTTCTGTTCGGCGACGTTCACCACCCGTCGATTTCGTTGTGAACAGTTTTCTTAGTCGATGCCACCAGAGGTGGACACACCGCTGGGCTGGCTACTGCTGCATTATACTGTCAAGGAGGCGTAACATGGTTATACGACGCGAACGACAACGCGTGTAACTGCATTGTCACGGAATGCAATCACCAAGGGGGAGATTGGAGATCGCTGCTGGCGAACGTGTTATGGATATTAAAGACGATAGTTTTTTTTTTGGGATACTTCAACGCAGAAATTTTGGTCTGTGTGTGTGTGTGTGTGTGTGTGTCCTGCTGCGAAAGGTGAACCCCTTCCTCAATGACCACCCAGCTTGAACTGGTAGCTACGTTCATACTTCTGAACACAGTCGACCAAAAAGCCAATATTACGCATATCTGAGGCGCAACATCAGTACGTAAGTATTAAATGGTGTGTTCCTTTAGTAGAAAATACACAGATGCGTAATTCTAAAGACCCTAATGCTTGTTAGGATGCGCAAAAGCGGACATTTCCTACGCAGTGCTGCGTACTACGCAAGCTTCTTGCGTTTCCCGATATCATGACCAGATGGCGCCCATATCTCACGCTCGTGCCGAACGGGTAGCACAAGGCAGCGGAACGGCCGCCCGCCACTCCGGCCGGTCCCTTTCTCTCCTCGCGTCTCTTCGTTTTCCCTCTCGCTTGCGCGACTCCTCGGGGAAATAGAAACACGCGAACCGGGACTCTTGTAGTACGGCCAGTAGAAGACTATCGTCTTTCGACGACATGTGCAGCGAAGCACGCAGATACGCGGCCATTTTTTTCCGCTTTCACCACTTGTCATGGCCCTAATCCGCGCTTACGTCGTTAGCATAGGGGCGCGGCCACGTTTTTCCTAGAGGTACTGTATATGCTACCTTTAGGTAACCCTAGTTTTTCCATTACCACGTTTTCTTTGCTATTCACGCATTTAAGCTCACGAAAGAAAATTTTTTATTTGCGTAAAGCATTCATTTTCACCTGAAAGCGCCACCGCTTGCCGATTGGCTGCTTTCGCCCTTCCGTTCTCGCGTATTTTATGGACCACCCAGTCGCAAAGCAGCACCCACTCAAACAAGGGCGGCTGACCAATCATTGAAGCCCGCGTTTTCCTCAGTGGCGCCGTATCCGCTACGCACAACGAAAGCCGCGCCCTTACTTCCTGACGTTGCAGCGAGCGAACGCGTTCTGCTCTGAACACAGATCTCTGATCGCGCCCAAAGTTCCAGCGGCAACGGTCCAGTGGCGGCATCCTCCGGAACGTTGACATAACGAAAGCAATAACTTGGCACTTGTGAATGCCATGCTTCGGACTTCACTTAACCGATTCTAGATGGCGGAGGGGAACATGCGCATTGAGAGGAGGGAAACGCTGATAATGAAGGATATGAGGAGCATTTGTACCTCTTTTATAAAGAACACGTAAAAATCGCGGAGTACATTTACTTCAACGAGTAATTTGGTGGCTCGATGGATGTACTTTGGCAGCAGTAAGCATCCACCGTTCATTTACCTCGGTTTGAAAGCACGATTTTATTGAAGCACGTGATAGTGGCGAAGACTCCGATTTAAATCTGAATCCATGATTATTCCTCCATTTTGCCCCAATAGAAATACGGCCGCAGTTTCTCGGTATTAAAACGCGTCCTTGAGCTTAATAGTGCGACTTATCACCTGCCATGCTATTGGGGAGTGTCCATGAGAGACGACGTCGCACAGTTCCTGGAAATCGAGTAATCTGTAATCGGCAAATGAACGCCGTCATGAGCTGCGAAAAATTTATTGCTTAAATGAGTTAGCTGCGTCTCACATAACTACAAATTATTGAATAAGACACTCCTGTTTCATCGCAAAGAATACAGTAGGGTCGAGGAAGTTACTTAAACAACACTAAATGAAATGTCCTAATAGTTTGCAAGATCATATATATCTGCAGTTTAATGACTGTGGAGGGACCTGGACAAGTGTTTAAGTTATCTCGTCTTCGAGTATGTAGCCAGACAGGTAGCGAGACACGCAGTTAGAACCTGTGCACGGGGAAAGATATCTTGATCTATACGAGCTGCACTTTGCTGTGTTCTATTATATTGAACTAATGCCACGCTTTCAGTATGAACAAGAAAATTTAAACTTTTATTAAGTTTAATGCAACAAAAACATGGTGAACATTTTAGTTGAAAACAGGAGCACTGTCCCTATTTTTTTAATGAACTTACATCGTCTTTATTTCTATTAGTTATGATTATTCTCCATTTTTAATAATAATCAATAAGCAAGCCCCGCCACGGTGGTCTAGTGGCTACGGTACTCGGCTGCTGATCCGAGGGTCGCGGGATCGAATCCCGGCCGCGGCGGCTGCATTTCGATGGAGGCGAAATGTTGAGGCCCGTGTCTGTGCGATGTCAGTGCACGTTAAAGAACCCCAGGTGGTCAAAATTTCCGGAGACCTCCACTACGGCGTCTCTCATAATCAGAACTGGTTTTGGGACGTTAAACCCCACAAATCAATCAATCAATCAATAAGCAATGATGGAAGTGGGCCATTTTTGATATTTTTCACTTCAAAACGTGCATTTTTGTTTATGTTAATTTACTTTGCGTTCTGTTGTGTTACTGCTAGTTTATGTTACTTTGATTATGTCATATTGAAGCGTATTCTATTTATTTCTTTAGTTTCGAAGTCGGGCTTTTCTGCCTCACACCCTTTTTATTGTCCGTAGTTTCGTGCAGAATCGTGGGTAGGCCGGCCACCATCTGGGCAGTGCACTGCCACATGTGCTGTGGCACTGCGGCCCTAGGCGCAACTGTCATCGGTTGTGACACCTCTGACAAGTGTATCTCACTCATATCGCAGTCGCTGCTGCCTTCGTGGCCGCATGCGTCCACGTCAACTCCCATTCGCTGGCTACGTGAAAATGCTGGTTCTCCCGACCACGACAAATGACGGATGTGAGAGCCCTGTACCCTCGGGCCAATAGTTGTGGTACACAACTTTATTTCGAAGAAACCACATTTTTCCTACGAGGCGGCGTCCTAGACGGTGCATGACCACGCGCCGAAACCACGATATTGTCTACGCACGACGTAGTGGGGTCTACGGGAATGTCTGCCACCTGGAGTCCTTCAACGTGTCACCCCAGGCCTTTAGAAGATGGCCTCCATCGAAATGCGACCGCCGCAATTCTTATCGAATCCTTGTATTTTGCTTCAATAACTGCACGCCGCAACTGCTGCAACATGGCGGTGGACCTTTTCAGATTTATTTAATTACCGAATGATTTCTTAACGATGTCATTCAAGTGACATTAGGGACCACAGAGTAATCGGTTATAGACATTACCGTGACAATAACAATAATGCAAGGATATGCGCCCATGACCGCGGTAGGGGCAGAATTTTTCAGCGTACAGTTCCTCCCTGGAGTATCAACATACGCTGGCGTCTAGGCCCCGGCATAGTGCCGGAACGGAAGGTGTTCAATACAAATGGCGTCTCTCCCGAGCTATATATACAAATAAATGTATCATCTCTGTTGATCGAGTCTGACTTAGCAGTTGGGGGACAACATTAGTATATCATGTGTGAATATATGCAAGATATCTCTGGAATACTGCTGGAAAAATAGCGTAGTAGTAGCGCAAATAGCAGGATACATGACACAAGAGCCAAGTAAATCAACCTTCCATGATAAAAAAGAAAAGCAAATGATCATGAATCTCTAACAAATGGACTAATGCGTGGCTGCAGCAATGTCGCCACCTAGTTTCGTAGGTAACGATAATTAATTTAGGCATCATCACAACCATCATCATCATCATAAAATAACAACAAAGGAAAGAGATGAACTACACAGTAGAGGAAGAAGACGAAAACTGCCTTGTGCACGCTGGGCGCGAACGGCTCCCTCTTGAAACAACACTAGATTTACTGACTACTGCCGCCCGATTCTTGGCCTATCCCCCTCAGTGGGTGAGCGCCATAAAAGAGGCCCATCATCATCATCATCCTGCGGCAGATCTCGCTCGCGCAGTCGAACACGGAAGCTGAACAGGGCACACGTCCCGTTGTCTTTGACAGCCGCCTAGGCATATCCTTCAAGCCATGGTTGTCGTCGTAGCCCATCGCACCGCAGTTGATCTTCTCTGGTACACCAGCTCATCCAGCTACTCGGGAGACTCGCCACCGCACAAACGGCGTTCCTCGGTGTGCTTCATCGCGTGCCCAGATGGGACTGGAGATGACGTGTCCAGCGTTAGCGGAAACAACACCATCGCGGACGCCATTTCAGGCTGCTGGGATCATATGGCCGAGCCGCGGAACAACATCGACGGTCGCTGCGCCTGCGTAGGACATCGGGGAATACCGTCCCGGCGACGCGAGTGTGACGTGGTCCTTGAGACGGGCGTCAAGGCCAGCGCTTGCCTGCGCAACGCCACGCGCCATACGGGAGCCATTCAAGGAACCCTGCGCCAACCTGTGCTCAAATCGAGGAGCGCCAGACGCCCGAGGATGAGCAGGTATGATCATTTAATATGTATGAAATAGCCACGGCGAATACCCATTGGAAATGCCGGTTCTTTCATCATTGAGCAGTCGAGAAAGTTGCGTTCGTTGCTTGGTTTTTCATCTGAATAAAAAAAAATTCCTTACATTTTTTTTATTCTGGCAAACATAAGTCATCTTTAAAGGAAAGTTGGGTGTTCATCGATGAGTTCCCCTTTTACCTAGCTTATTTTTTCTTTGTATCCTATTCGCTGCACTTCAATTCAGAAACTGTAAATTATGGACTATTTATTTACAAAAACTTTTAATGCGTTTTTTAGAAAGCCTTTTGAACTTGCTCAGTAGAATCCTATGGTGTTTATTTTGACGCCCTATAGAATTTTTCTATGAATTTCCAAAAGTTGTTTGATCAACGCATTCTTAGAGAAACTTCAAAGATGTTTTCCTATAGAATATGTCTATCGAGTTCCTTTTAAGACCGTACAGACATATTTCAAAACAGAATTTATACCGAGTTCTTTTTGAGAGACTGTGAATGACAAACTTCTATAGAGATTTTGTATGGAGTTTCTTTAGGATGGCAGTAGAAATTTTTTGTAATAATGCGTCGAAAAGAAGAAAGCCTTTCATGCCATTTACTCGCCACGTTGGGCAATGTCCTCTCGAGAGGATGCTGTAGTTAGCAGAAGGCACTGTCGGGCGCTCTGCTTTCCTTAAGAAAAACCGACGGTGCTTGGTCCGGCAGTGGGATTCCAACTTTGTACCTTTCGCACTTCACGTCGATACTCTACCACTGTGCCACCGCTGTTTTTGTTTCTTTATTTCCTGCTTTGACAAAATGACACCAAATGAATACACATATCACATATACACACAATCACTCACACTAAAAATATATGGTCACATTAAAAATGCATGAAGTCGACAAGTTCATCTGGGATAGCCACCCACTCAGGAGGTTCGGCTTGCGCACGATACTGTTCTCTTAGTTTTGGAATGCCTGCAATAAAATTTTTTTGCATCGAACAAACTTTCACATCGACATGGCGTACTGCCATCCTTGGTTTCCATAAGCTGTGGAGGCTCAGGAGCATGTCGCAAGGTGTTCCATCACCATTATCTGTGGGCAGAAAGCATATCCCGATTGGTGTAATTGGAAGTTCTTTTTTAAGTGTTCTCTGTTAATTGTCCCAATAGACGACTGCGTCGCAACAAACTATGAATGCATGATCGATAGTCTCCGGTTTTTTACAAGGTGAGCAGTCAACACTCCATGGTACGTAAATACCTTTTTCGTGTAACCACGTTTTAACTGGCAAACAATTGATATGCAGTTTAAAGAAGAACGATTTTACTGTAGACGGGCATCCTTTTCACATGCTTCAAAGCGTCATTTCCTGGACCTCAACAGTTAACAGCTCTGTACATTGGTGTAGGCATCATTACATCGATTAAGTCTTTGTACAGTTTCTTCCTTGTAATGGTAGCCAAATATTCCAAAGAAAACCGAGCACGTAATACCCGAAACGACATAATCACTTCACGCATATACCCAGTCACACCTTGCCCACCGTATTCACAGCACGTTATGTCGAATTCTGGTAGGGCACTTGCCAGTCGTACCTGTATCACTGTGCGAAAGAACTCGTCACTTTTCATGCTCTCGTAAAAAAAAGGAAACGCGACACAAGCTGCCTGATATACAGGTGAGCGAGCCCCCGTGCGCCACTACGGACTGACCGAAACAAATTGGTGCGACTGACGCGTTCAAAAGTTAAACCCCATATAAACAGAGCGAATACCCTCTGAATCTTTTGCACACACATCCTTGTCATGAACATAATTTGCAAAACATACCATACTCTGGCGACTAAAAACAAATTACATGCACTGGCATGTTTCAACATTTACAGACCTCCGCCAGTCCAGCTGCTTGTTTTTCCCTTCATCTTATCAGTTTCCTCTAGCCAATAATCCTTAGTATCTCTGTAGTGCTGTAGCGGCACTCCCAGGTGCTTCAGAGGTGTGGTCGTCCACCGAGTTGAAGTGAAGTGTTCTGGCGTTGCGTACCAGTTGCTGTGACATATACCAACGCTTTTATCCCAGTTGATCTCCGATCCTGATTGCTTGTAGTATGCCTTAGTGAATCGAGCAACTTCCTGGAGGCTTTTTTCATCATCACAAAAAACGGCAATATCGTCCCCGTAGGCCAGCACCTTCACCTCCAGTCATCTGTAGTCTAAACCCTCTAATATTTTCGTTCTTGATTACAGCCAAGCAAAAAGGCTCAATGTATAATGCAAAAAGTAAAGGGCTTATGGACACCCTTGCCGAACACTTGATTTGACAGGAATTCTTTGACTAAGGCTTCTATGAATTATAACCTATGTCGTACAGTGATGAAAATATTGATGAAAACGCTCCTTTTTATTGCCACATAATGCATGAGACCCGAGAAATGTATAAAAACAATAAAGTGAATGTTCTGATACATTGCAAATAATACTAATTAACAATATAGGTGGGGAGTTGACTTTTGTAATCGTCACCAGATTCGAACAGCTGTGCGATCTTGCTCGTGTTCCACTAGTCGTATAGATGTCGAGGAACAAAGGACTGTGAAAATACATCTTGATACATTCTTGCCACCACATTGCATTATTTAGCGGGAATATTCATTGAATACCGCCCGTCAGCATCAAGAACATTTTAACTTTTTGATCAAGTCTAAGAGGTTAAAATGAGCAACATTTTATACAAAACAGGAGCTGAATTCGCAAAACTTGTTTCTGTCAGAGCTTTTTGTCGTTGGTCAGCGCGTTTCTTTAATGACATGCATATTTGTATAGCTTTCTGTGAACGCTGTGAACCGTTTAACATAGACGCTTATATGCATTTTTCTTTTCTTAATTGCTTTTGCGGGCGGTGTTCTATTGCATGTTCAGCGCGCCAAACAGTGCGATGTGCTTTAGGAAAACACTTGCACCCGACAGCATTATGAAGAGCTAAGTAACTTAAGTCGGATAACAAGCTGTCGTGATCTAGCGACCTCCTGCTCGACATGTTAATTTCTTAGAATTCTCGGAAAAACTTATGGCCTGCTCCTTTTCACAATCATGACGTTTTCCATGGTATTAACTCTGATATTAAAGGAGTACGGACACGATAATTTTCAGTTGGCTTTTTATTTTTTGGCGTCAAATCAAAGGCCGAGCCCTCCAGACCGCAGAAAACGTGCTGGTAAGATTGAGCGCGCCATGAAAATTTATTTACAGCATGTTATTAAAAGGTCGTTTCGGTTCCTACTGTAGCCTGACGTCACGACATTGTATGTGCATAGTAATGAGCTCCTCGTCACGAGTTCCCGCAATAAATCGTGACGTTTTTGTCCAGCGGTTTCTCGCGCGCAGCGCCTGTAGCAAGTGCGGGCTCAGCGATGTACGAAGTTTTGCATAGCGACCCCGCGACCGCAGCAAATACTTCGACACAGTTTGAGATGCAACGTACGGCACTTACGGCGTGTTTCGGTGTGCCTCCAGAGACAGCGATAAGCTCAGGTGGCCTCCGAGACCTCCGCCAAGTCTCGGAGGACTAGTATGTTCGCGTTGCTTCTGCTTCCCCGCTAGACGATTCACCCTCACTTAATCACAAGCTGTTCTTGTGCTCCAAGCTACTCGGTAGTGAGCACGTGAAGGCAGAGCTGTGTGCTGTTGTCAGCCAGAGAGACCGTGGCACAGGGTCCGAGGAAGTGCACGTGCACGAGTGCGCCGTTCGAGGAAGGCGAGAGCACAAATACAATCTCGGGTGTGCGGGCAGCACGGCAGAGGGGAGGCAGCACGCGCGGGAGAAATAGTAGGCGTCGTCGATAAGACGTAAGCAGCAGCACGGATGATGAGTAGGCAAGCGAGCACGGTGCAGTGTGCCGTACTGCTGCAGCCGTACACCACGGAGTTCGGTCGATGAGGGTGCGTGCACGAGTTGTGATAATTCAGAAACTTATGCGCAGCCCCCGCTCTACCTGTGCAAGATTTCAGGGGCGAAATGCCGGCACCATTTAGGCAGAACCTTGCCTTCTGATTATACGTTGGCACACAGGACGAGAGAGGGCAAGTCGACTTCGCTCGCTCGCTCCATGGGCACTCTCAGCTACGGCGATCGAAAGGCGAGAGGAGACGACCGAGAGGGAAGGGCGAGCGGCCATTTTGCATGTTTTTGTACTTGACGTCATCACAACTTGCCAAACTGCTGCGTGAAGTCACTGAAATTTGTACTGTAGCCTGACATCACACTAGTGTTGATGTCAGTATGCAAGCCATCTGAAAATTGACATTGATGTCAAATTAAAGTATCTTTGCATTTCATGAGCTCGACATTTGCTCAGAGTTGTCTATGCGTACTGGAAACTTGTATGAAGGAGTAAACTCGGCTTCGAAAATTTCTGTCACTACTTCTTTAGCATGTTCGATGATGGCACTTTGACCCGTGCAGCTTCTAACGTTAAGAATTCACCCGGTCTTTGTGCAGCGTTATCACAACGCCTATTCATGTGACGGCACGTCGTCAATCTCCTTTAGATCATTTCATTTTTAACGCTTGCGCATAAATTTACACGGCAGATGGCGTTCAAATCAGGCCAATAAAACTGGTATTTCTCGCCACCGCAGTCCATCTTGCATTTGCGTTCGATCTTGTTTTAAAACCTGGTCATTTTACAAGTCCTCTCTTTTTAAATGCGGTAATATAAATACGTTGGGGACGTAGGCTGGGAAAGTTTTCGTCCCGTCTGTATATCCTAAGGGTTTAGAAAAAGTGGTTTCTGCTCGAGTGAAAGATTTCTATGCAAAGAAATAGCTTTTCTTTACTCTAAGTGCTGATTTCCCGGGCAGGTCAACCGAAACATCGTTCTCATGTGAAAAGGGCGGAATAATAGATACCACTGGTGAGGAAAAATTCACTCTGGATTCATTTATAGTCTGTAGATTAATAATTGACCACTGAGATTAAGATATTCCAACGAGAAAGGTAGACGCCTATTATTTCCTTCAAGTGGTGTGCTTGTTTTGATCGTACTTCTCTGAGTGGATGCAATGTTTGCTACCGAAAAATTCTGCTCCTCGTACTGTGAAATTCATTCGGGAGTGTCGCAGGATAGCGTATTGGGCACCGAGCTTTTCTAATGACTACGTAAATCATATCGCTGAAATTGTCAGTGATGTCGCCATTGTAATGCATGCTGTCAATACGAGTTTCTTACTCTCTTGCCACGATTTTGATGGCCTGTTGCACAAATCAATAATTCTTCCAGGATGGTGCACCCACTCAAAATTTGAGAAAATACACAATATTGGGCGTCACATTTTCAGAAGATATGAACTAGACAGGACCCTTCATATAAGCTAGTTGCGAAATAATTTTTATCCGCCTCTGGTGTGCTACCTCGTTGACGGCATTTTTTTTCTGAGAAGGCAACATTGCCGATATATTATGCGTTGTTTCACTTGCATCTTAACTACTGTGTGCTTGCGTGGGTCACCACCACAAATGCAAATAATAATACGCTTCTATTTGAAAAAAAAACATTATATAATAGCTGTGACAATTCATTAGGAACGGTTTTTTTTTGGGGGGGGGGGAGCAAGGCTCCGGCCTTCCAGATATGATCATTTAGCAATTTTTTTGGCTTGCATAATGCTTAATTAGGACCTAAGGATTCGAGCACTGCATTACTGTGGTATCTAATACAGTGACAGATCTCAGTGGTGGTAAATTGTGATATAGTGCACGTTGATGTAGCTATGTTTTTCGCCTTCTGAACATGTATAAACGTTTCAAGGCTAGCATGATAGCAGCCGTACATCAGCTAGTAAGGCTGAATGTTCTAAAAGCCTTGCGATAGAGCTCACGATTGTGCTTGAATGGCCTCCGTTTCAGTATTCGATGCTTAATCGTATCTGACCTTATATTATGCTCAATAATGATCCTCCATTTCGGTAACATTCCTGTCACGAATGTCGGCAAGAACAACACGCGGTATTGAACGCCGTCGTGTTCGTCTTCCAGATCCCTCACGTTGAACAAATCGCAAAATACGATTGAGAACAAGGAATGTCGCAGGAGCCAAGGTTGGACAAGGGGACTTGTCTTCGCCAGGTCCGCAACTGCCTTCTCCAGCATTCGTTTATTTACGCCTTTGCACACTCTCCCCCCTTCCTCAGAAAGAGAGCAGAAGAAGAGCAGCACCTGCGAACAATAAAAAAAGGGGGGGTTGGTTGCAGGGGTAGTTGTGTGACAGGTGTTAGCCTGACTAATATAAGGGGCAAGAGCAAAGCTTGCAAAGAATCCCCTTCTTGTACATATCTTGCAAATGCATTGTGTGCCCAGTGCCAGAAAGCAGGATGAAAAAAGGAACACAGGCTCGGAACAGAAGTTGCTCCTATGGCATGTGCCCCCCTCTCCACACCACCTGCACCTCACCAACAGTGCATTTCACTGAAAGCCTGTGGCTAAAAATGTAACTACACTGTTTAAGGCCCTTGTTCTCCTCGAAGTGGATGGGGGCTCCGCACCTGAAAGTAGACTTTCTGGGAGAAACACTCTTTGCTTGTGGATACCTTAACCTTTTGTCGTCTTTGTTAACCCCCCACCGTATTTAATGGACTCAAAGGTTCCCTTTGAAAGGTTTATGCCTGTAGGCTGGAGAGTACTGAACCTGTATATGAGATACGATTCCCTGTATTTTCTGTCCCTCGGCGAGCGGAAGTTTCCCTGAAATATGTAGAGTTTCAGTTCGTCGAAATTATGACCTGTCATATTAAAATGCTGCGCCACTGCCTTCGGCAGGTTATTCGCGGTGGCCGCGCGGTGCCCGTTTAATCTAACATTAATTGGTTGACCAGTTTCGCCGATGTATTTCTTGTGAGCATTTTAATATGACATGTCATAATTTCGACGAACTGAAATTCTACATACTTCAGGGAAACTTCCGCTCGCCGAGGGACAGAAAATACAGGGAATCGTATCTCATATATAGGTTCAGTACTCTGCAGCCTACAGGCAAAAACCTTTCAAAGGGAACCCTTGAGTCCATTAGATATGGTGGGGGGTTAACAAAGACAACAAAAGGTTAAGGTATGCAAAAGATAAGTGTTTCTCCCAGAAAGTCTGCTTTCGGGTGCGGAGCCCCCATCCAGTTCGGTGAGAACAACGGCCTTAAACAGTGTAGTTACATTTTTAGCCACAAGCTTTCAGTGAAATGCACTGTTGGTGCGGCGCAGATGGTGTGGAGAGGGGGGCACATGCCATAGGAGCAACTTCTGTTCTGAGCACGTGCTCCTTTTATCATCCTGCTTTCTGGCACTGTGCACACAATGCATTTGCAAGATATGTACTAGGAGCGCATTCTTTGGAAGCTTTCACTCTTGCCCTTTATATTAGCCACGCTAACACCTGTCCCCCAACTACCCCTGCACCCAACCCCCCCCCTTTTTTTTATCGTTGGCACGTGCTGCTCTTCTCCTCTCTTTCTGAGGACGGGGGAGAGTGTGCAGAGGCGTACATAAACGAACGCTGGAGAAGGCAGTTGCCGCCCTGACGAAGACAAGTCCGCTTATCGAAACGTTGGCTCCTGCGACATTCCCTGTTCTAAATCGTATTTTGCGATTTGTCCATCGATTCAAGCATCCATCTTCCCCTGAGCTTCTCTTCTAGTTTAGATCCCTCACGTGTCATTCGTGCAGCACAACAAATGTGCTATTATCCATTAGGCAAATACACTGTCCTATTCGATTCTTCTTACAACTAAATAAATCAATTCAACCTAATTTCTTGTTTTCCTAAATGTATAGCAAGAGTTTGGAGGCTCACGCCAGCAGTACGGATCTGGATCAGCAAGTTCTGTATGCAGGTTCATGACAACCACTGAAACCTGGTTTCCTATGTTTAGAACTCGACGAGTTTTGATTACTGTGGATGATTCGCAAATGATAAACAGAAATAATGTTTCTGAGGCAGCACTTGAGCACCTTACAAATAGGGGCAAAATTACGATAGCTAGTGAGGGGGTATTTAAATGAGTAAAATATTATGAAACAAGAGATTTGTCCAATTCTTGACATTATCGTCTTGCGCCACGATGCTCCCAGATCTGTTCTGCTCTTAGGTAGAGGATGATAAACTGGAAAGCATGCTGCCACAGCTATACTGAGGATATCTGACAATTTTAAAGACCTGCTTATGTAGCTTAGGTTTTAGAGCAGCTCTATTATTTTCGTGTCCTTGCTATAGGAGACAAGGGCCGAAGGAATTAAAGCAAAACACATGTTACGAATTTAATACGAACAAATTAGTCCCGTAACGGTAGCGAAGGCATGTAGTCAGGGCCACACAGGAACAGAAAGTATCGCATCAAAGTGTCGCGCAGACACAAGCTACCTTCTTTCTTACATTCGGCAAGGAAAGCACTATTACTGCTACTCGGAAAAAAATTAGAGACCACCTTATAAATCTTAATGTACACTCACTGCGGGAAAGAAATCTTTCTTCACTATATTTACTCTGATATCTACTCCGTGCTAAGTGCTTCCTTATGCAGTAGATCATCATAACGCGCATAACAACCGTGTTTATTCTAGTGCTTCTTGAGGTCTATAAGCACCATTTTCCTTGTGCATAATACCACGTACTTTGACGTTTGCTTCCACTAAATAGAACAGATTTCCATTTGATTGATAAATTCTAATTCTTTATCTGCAAAAACAATTTTTTTTTACTTTCTCTACTATTTGGTTGCAAGCATTTTTCGTTGAGCTGTGTTAAACTTCGTGTCATTTTCGTTATCACTGGGTTCGAAAGTAGAAAACGGTACATTTAACTTAATTTTTTTCTTGGAAACTGCTTCAGCTGCCCTTTGAAGGGAACATCGTGTAGCATGCACAGCATTTGCAGAGCAACGTAATAAAATTGTAATAATTTTCATTTACGCCGTGACATTTTCACTTCAGACTGTTTGAAGAGATGAACAGGATGCCACCCTGCATTCCTTCTTTTCTTTAGGCCGTTATTCGCATTCATCAAGTGACCCTCACAAAAACTGAGAGGATTGCTTCTGTCTGTGAAGGGATGTGCCTCTTCAGCCCTCATGGAAACAAGTGCAGTACATTTGTATTGCATCTTTTCTTTTTTGTCAACAGTGGTGAGGAACCGCAGCACTGCATGGAGGTGAACAATACAGCGGATGGTGCCTCGGAGACAGTTGGCCAGCTTCACACACCACAAGCTTCGGCAGTTTCTGGCACGTGTTCTGTGAATCTCAGTCCTTCAAAAACTGTGGATGCTGCAGCTTGTGTAGCTGTTGGTGGTCTTGATCGGGTGGAGCAGACCAGTGCAGTGCCACGGAGCCACCAGAGGGCTACTGCTGGTGAAGATATAAACAGTGTGCTCGTATATTCCGTTGCCCAGAGGGTTGCACTGCTGCCATTGCCATATTTACTCAAATCAAGCGCACCCTTGATTCTAATGCGCACCCGGGTTTTCACGGTTTCAGAATAAAAATGCACCTGAATGTATTCTTTCGCATGAAACTACGGTATGTCGATGAGCGGACGACCACAAGAAATGAGAGACAATTACTACTTGCCTTTACACAGCAAGAAATTTATTGCTAATGCAGTTCATTTTCTTTTGTTGTCAATTTTCCATTTTTGTGGTTTTAAGATCCCTTATGCGCGCACTTACTTCAATTGAACGCGAATAAAACAGCGCCACAATGTGTTTCACATATAACGATTAGACTGACATCTGCAACAAACTTAATCCACATAAATTTCGAATGTGTAGCTTTCACCACTGCTTATTACGATCAAGAAATCTGAGTGAGAATGGGGTTGAAGTGAACGTGTGACACCAGCATTACTCGGTCACAGGCTTCACACATGCATTACACATTATCCCTCAGTGGGTAATAGGACTTTCCTTTACTATGAGCTTGATAAAACTACTGCGCTTCCATTGGCGCAAAATGTAGAACAGATGGAACACAAATTCGGTCCCACTTGAGCACAAGATCAACTAATGTGAACTTGCAAGAAATGTGCTCTGCTGCCATAGATGCCGCCATTTTTTGATGGCGACTATACTGCATTGAACGAACATTGTTTTGGTTTCGAACTTGATTCATATGTGAAGGCAATTGTTGGGCTCCTTTTATTGGAAAAAAATTCGCAGCATATCCACGGAGTGAATGATGACTGGGCGAAGCTCCGCCGGTTCATCGTAGATCGTGCCGAGTTGCGGATTAATTTAGTTAATGCGCACGCTACGAATCCTTATGGTTCAACTACGCACAAGTGAACTTGATTGCAAGTCAAGATCGAGTGCCTATATATATATATATATATATATATATATATATATTAAAGGGAAGGGGTCAAGTGCTCGTTCTTTATTTGTTAGAAACAACTTAATGAGCAAACAGACAAGGAAGCCTAGGAAAACATAGGGGAAGTTACTTGTGGTATTGTAATTGCGGAGAAAGTAGAATGGAATTAAAGTGGACGAAAAGACAAACCTTCCCTCGGTGGGACCCGAACCCACGACCTTCGGATGTCGCGTCCGATGCTCTACCAACTGAGCTACAAGGGCGGTCGTCCCCCCGTCCACTTTATTGTGTATTTATGTAGGTATTATCCTGGGAGTGTTAGGCAGCGCCACTCGAGGCCAAGGCGGCGTGTGTAGAACACACTTTCTTTCAACACTCCCAGGATAATACCTACATAAATACACAATAAAGTGGACGGGGGGACGACCGCCCTTGTAGCTCAGTTGGTAGAGCATCGGACGCGACATCCGAAGGTCGTGGGTTCGGGTCCCACCGAGGGAAGGTTTGTCTTTTCGTCCACTTTAATTCCATTCTACTTTCTCCGCAATTACAATACCACAAGTAACTTCCCCTGTGTTTTCCTAGGCTTCCTTGTCTGTTTGCTCATTAAGTTGTTTCTAACAAATATATATATATATATATATATATATATATATATATATATATATAGGTGGGCGGTGGACGGATCTCCAGCGCGAGCAGTCGTTATTTTTCAATCAAACTCGCCAGAAGACGCTGCCTGCGTCAAGCTTGTCTCTCGCGGGTGAGGGCGCGTTCTCCTCCTTTGCGAGCTGGTAGCGCGTTCATCAAAGAGCGTTTACATAGTCAACGCGCGCCTTTCGCTCTCTCTGTCTCTCTCTCTCACAAGACAGCAGATGGAAGAGTGAGAGAGCTGGCGCGCCGGGAGGCATTGGCCGAGGGCGCGGCTCCCACACGCGCCCTCCTAGTAGCGCGTTCCCACAAGCACCCTCCTAGTAGCGCGTCCCTAGTAGGTAACGCGCTACTACAACGGACGGACAGTCCCAATCCTTAACGAGCTTCGCCCCTAAAAGGTGCGTGTTGGATTTGAGTTAATACTGTTATCAAGCATTTTGGACTTTGAGCCACCCTTTGTAGATATGAACTTAATTTGCGTGTGTTAGGGGGCTGTTTAGGTACACATAATTTGGAAACAAACTGCGCTGCGGATTAAAAAGTATAAGGATAGGACAGGTATAAGGATAGTTACAGGTATAAGGATAGCTATAAGGATAGGTGCAGCAGTGGCGCAGAGGTAGACCATCCGCCTCGCGTGCAAAAGGACCGTGGTTCTAATCCCGGTCTGGGCAATTCTGAGGGAGTTGCCTTACCGGCTATGGTCGCCGCATCCGTGTGGCGGATGCCGGCGACCATAGCCGGTAAGGCACTCCCTCACCAGAGCAGGATTGGGCCCCCTGGTGCGGTAACGGCCACAACCTCCATGATACGACAATTACGTTCGAAACCCGCAGTCCCCTGTGGCTGCGAAGCAACTGACCACGGCGGCAGTAAGACCTGTGACGCAGCAGAGGGTGCTAAGAATCTCTGGACCCGGACAGGCCGTCACTGGAATCAGACCCTGGCAACGTTTAAAGCCAACTCCGGCGATTTTCTGACCATGGTCAAAGTAGTGGCATTTTTAGCTTCTAGAGACCCCCCTGTCGCCCGTATGACAGCATAATTTGTCCCTAGAATTAGAAAATAATTTGCAAAACATACCATACTCTGGCGACTAAAAACTAATTACATGCACTGGCATGTTTGAACATTTACAGACCTCGGCCAGTCCAGCTGCTTGTTTTTCCCTTCATCTTATCAGTTTCCTCTAGCCAATAATCCTTAGTATCTCTGTAGTGCTGTAGCGGCACTCCCAGGTGCTTCAAAGGTGTGGTCGTCCACCGAGTTGAAGTGAAGTGTTCTGGCGTTGCGTACCAGTTGCTGTGACATATACCAACGCTTTTATCCCAGTTGATCTCCGATCCTGATTGCTTGTAGTATGCCTTAGTGAATCGAGCAACTTCCTGGAGGCTTTTTTCATCATCACAAAAAACGGCAATATCGTCCCCGTAGGCCAGCACCTTCACCTCCAGTCATCTGTAGTCTAAACCCTCTAATATTTTCGTTACTGATTACAGCCAAGCAAAAAGGCTCAAGGTGTAATGCAAAAAGTAAAGGGCTTATGGACACCCTTGCCGAACACTTGATTTGACAGGAATTCTTTCACTAAGGCTTCTATTAATTATAACCTGTGTCTTACAGTGATTCTGTGTCGCCACTATCACGTGCTGCTGTGATTCACGTGATACTGTGTCGCCACTATCAGGATAGAGCCCGTTATTCTCATTCATCAAATGACCCTCTCAGAAAGTAGGAGGATTGCTTGTATCTGTGAAGGGATGTGCCTCTTCAGCCTTCATGGAAACAAGTGCAGTACATTCGTATTGCATCTTTTCTTTTTTGTCAACAGTGGTGAGGAACTGCAGCACTGCATGGAGGTGAACACTACAGCGGACGGTGCCTCGGAGACAGTTGGCCAGCTTCACACACCACAAGCTTCGGCAGTTTCTGGCACGTCTTCTGTGAATGTCACTCCTCAAAAACTGCGGATGCTGCAGCTTGTGTAGCTGTTGGTGGTCTTGATCGGGTGGAGCAGACCAGTGCAGTGCCACGGAGTCACCAGAGGGCTACTGCTGGTGAAGATATGAACAGTATGCTCGTATATTCCGTTGCCCAGAGGGTTGCACTGCTGTCATTGCCATATTTACCCAAATCAAGCGCACCCTTGATTCTAATGCGCACCCGGGTTTTCACGGCTTCAGAATAGAAATGCACCTGAATGTATTTTTTTCATATCAAACTACGGTATGTCGATGTGCGGACGACGAGAAGAAATGAGAGAATTACTGCTTGCCTTTACACAGCAAGAAATTTATTGCTAATGCATTTCCTTTTCTTTTGTTGTCAATTTTCCATTTTTATGGTTTTAAGATCCCTTATGCACGCACTTCAATTGAACGCGAATAAAACATCGCCACAATGTGATTCACATAGAATGATTTGACTGACATCTGCAACAAACTTAATCCACATAAATTTGGAATGTGTAGCTTTCACCACTGCTGACTGCGATCAAGAAATGTGAGTGAGAATGGGGTTGAAGTGAACGCGTGACACCAGCATTACTCGGTCACAGGCTTCGCACATGCATTACGCATTATCCCTCAGTGGGTAATATGACTGTACTATGAGCTTGATGATAAAAGTGGTGCGCTACCATTGGCGCAAAATGTAGAACAGATGGAACACAAATTCGCTCGCACTTGAGCACAAGATCAACTAATGCGAACTTGCAAAAAATGTGCTCTGCTGCCATAGATGCCACCATTTTGTGATGGCGACTATACTGCATTGAACGAACATTCTTTTGGTTTCGAACTTGATTCATATGTGCAGGCAATTTTTGGGCTCATTTTATTGGAAAAAAAATTCGCAGCATATCCACGGAGTAAATGATGATGTGTGGGCGAAGCTCCGGAGGTTCATCGTAGATCATGCCGAGTTGCGGATTAATTTAGTTAATGCGCACGCTACGAATCCTTATGGTTCAACTACGCACAAGTGAAATCTCCCCCCGGAACTTCATTGCAAGTCAAGATCGAGTGCCTATATATATATATATGTATATATATAGATGGGTGGTCGGTGAACGGTTCTCCAGCGCGAGCAGTCGGCATTTTTCACTCAAGAAACTCGCTAGAAGACGCTGCCGGCGTCAAGCTTGTCTCTCGCGGGTGAGGGCGCGTTCTATTTCTTTGCGAGCTGGTAGCGCGTTCATCGAAGAAAGAGCGTTTCCATAGTCAACGCGCGCCTTTCGCTCTCTCTGTCTCTCTCTCACAAGACGGCAGATGGAAGAGTAAGAGAGCTCGCGCGCCGGGAGGCACGCGCCGAGGGCGCGCCTCCCACACGCGTCCTCCTAGTAGCGCGTTCCCACAAGCACCCTCCTAGTAGGGCGTTCCTAGTAGGTAACGCGCTTCTACAACGGACGGACAGACCCAAACCTTACGGAGCTTCGCCCCTAAAAGGTGCGTGTTGGATTTGAGGTAATACTGTTACCAAGCATTTTGGACTTTGAGCCACCCTTTGTAGATATGAACTTAATTTGCGTGCATTAGGGGGCTCTTTAGGTACACATAATTTGGAAGCTAAAACTGTGCTGCGGATTAAAAAGTATAAGGATAGGACAGGTATAAGTATAGTTACAGGCATAAGGATAGCTATAAGGATAGGTGCAGCGGTGGCGCAGAGGTAGACCGCCCGCCTCGCGTGCAAAAGGACCATGGTTCTAATCCCGGTCTGGGCAATTCTCCATCGGATTAAAAAAAATCCGCGTGTCAATCGAATTGCATAAGGAGGCGTGGGGCAGATCCCGGCGACCATAGCCGGTAAGGCATTCCCTCACCAGAGCAGGATTTGCCACCCTGGTGCAGTAACGGCCACAACCTCCCATGAATACGACAATTAACGTTCGACCCTCAGTCCCCTGCGGCTGCGAAGCAACTGACCACGGCGGCAGTGAGACCTGTGCCGCAGCAGAGGGTGCTAAGAATCTCTGGACCCGGACAGGCCGCCACAGGAATCTGACCCTGGCAACGTTTAACGCAAGAACTTTTTCTAGCGAGGAAAGTCTAGAGGTACTGTTTGAGAAATTAGCGGGCATTAAATGGGATTTCATAGGGCTCAGTGAGGTTAGTAGGACGGAGGAAGCCTTTACAGTTCTGAAAAATGGGCATGTCCTATGTTATCGTGGCCTAGAAGACAAAAGAGAGCTAGGAGTGGGATTTCTGGTCAACAAGACCATCGCTGGCAACATAGGGGAATACTATAGCACTAACGAGAGGGTAGCAGGTCTTGTAATTAAGCTTAATAAGAGATACAAATTGAAGGTGATACAGGGCTATGCACGTACATCCAGCCATGACGACCAGCTAGTTGAACGCTTCTCTGAAGATGTGGAATCGGCAATGGCTAAAGTGGCAAGAGGCAGGCTGGAGACAAGGCAGTCGGGAACTATGGCCTGGGTTCTAGGAATGACAGGGGGGACTTATTAGTAGAGTTCGCAGAGCGGAATAATCGGCGCATCATGACTACGTTCTTCCGCAAAAAAGGGAGAATCGGAAGTGGACGTGGAGAAGCCCGAATGGCGAGCATAAAAATGAAATAGACTTCATACTATGCGAGGACCCTGGCGTCGTGCAGGATGTGTGAAGTGCCGGGCAGAGTCAGGTGCAGAGACCACAGGATGGTGAGATCTTGAATTGGGCTAGACTTGAAGAGGGACCGCAATAAGCTAATACGAAAGACGCCGATCAATGAGCTAACTGTAAGACGGAACGTTGAAGAATTCGTGATAGCGCTGCCGAATAGATATTCAGCTCTAACTGACCAAGCAGACATTTGCGTTAAGGAAGTCAGGGATAATCTCACACGGATTGCCACGGAGTGTGCAATAGAAGTAGGAGGTAACATCGGCAGAGAGATCACCAGCAAACATTTCCAGGAGACGAAAGAGTTGACTACAAAACGGCAAGGCATGATAGTAGCAAATGCAACTGACAGAATAGAACTAGCGCAGCTTTCGAAGTTAATCAATAAGCGTAAGACACCCGACATACCAAAGTATAATGTGGAGCGGATTGAGCGTGCTGTAAAAAAACGGAAGGAGCCTGAATGCGGCGAAGCGACGTCTAAGCATAGGCAAAAATCAGATGTATGCATTACGAGACAGGCAAGGCAATGTGATCACGAATAGGGATGAGATAGCGATCATAGCCGAGGAGTTTTACAGCGATCTCTACAGTAGTCGCGATAACCAGAATAGTGAACGGGGGAGACATTTAGAAGAGACTCACATTCCACCAGTACTGACAGAGGAAGTAATGAAAGCTTTGAAAGAGATGCAAGCGGGGAAGGCACCCGGTGATCGTAAGATAACAGCGGATGTGTTAAAGGATGGTGGGCAGATTATACTGGAAAAACTGGCAAGCTTGCATACGCTATGCCTAATGACTGCGAGCATACCGGAATCTTGGAAGAATGCGAACATCATCCTAATCCCTAAGAAAGGCGACACAAAGGACTTGAAAAATTACGGGCCGATTAGCTTACTGTCAGTCGTCCACAAGGTACTTACCAAGGTAATCGCTAACAGAATTTGTGCCACCTTGGATTTCAGTCAACCTAACTAACAAGCAGGGCTTCGTAAAGGCTACTCAACAGCAGACCATTCACACTATCAACCATGTGATAGAGAAATGCACGGAGCATAATCAACCCCTATATATAGCCTTCATAGATTACGAGAAAGCATTTGACTCGGTCGATACCTCAGCAGTCCTGCATACATTGGGAATCAGGGCGTAGACGAGCGCTACATAAGACTATTGGAAGACATCTACAACGGCTCCACAGCCACCATACTCCTCCATAAGGATCGAGATCAGCAAAATACCCATAAGGAAGGGCGTAAGAGAAGGGGACACAATCTCTCCAATGTTATTCACAGCATGTTTACAAGAAGTATTTAGAACGCTGGATTGGGAACAGGTGGGTGTAAGGGTTAATGGGGAATACCTCAGTAACCTCCGATTTGCTGATGACATTGCCTTGCTAAATAACTCGGGAGACGAATTACAAAGCATGATTGCTGACCTTAACAGGCAAAGTATAACAGCGGGCCTGAAAGTTAATATGCAGAAAAGTAAAGTAATGTTCAATAGCCTTGGGCGAGTACAGCGATTTCAGATAGCTGGCAAGGCACTGGAAGTAGCAAGTGAATACATCTAATTAGGCCAGGTATAGTGACCCCTGATCCGAACCATGAGGCTGAGGTAATTAGGAGGATTAGAATGGGGTGGAGTGCATTCGGCAAGCATTGTCAGATAATTAATGGCAGCTTACCATTGTCTCTGAAGAGGCAAGTGTATAACAGCTGCATCTTACCGGTACTCACCTACGGGGCAGAAACTTGGAGGATAACTGAGAGGGTTCAGCTTAAATTGAGGTCGACGCAGCGAACTATGGAACGGAAAATGGTAGGTTTAACCTTAAGGGACAAGAAGAGAGCGGAGTGGGTTAGGGAACAAACGCGTGTTAGGGGCATAATAATAGAAATTAGGAAGAAGAAATGGGTGTGGGTGGGTCATGTAATGCGAAGACAATACAACCGTTGGTCATTAGGGGTAATAGAGGGGATTCCTAGAGAAGGCAAGCGTAGCAGGGGGCGGCAGAAAGTTAGGTGGGAAGATGAGATCAGGAAGTTTGCAGGGATAAATTGGGCCCCATTAGCACAGGACAGGGATAATTCGGGATCCATGGGAGAGGCCTTCGCCCTGCAATGGGCGTAGACAGGCTATGATGATTATGATGATGATGAGTGCATTCTAATGGACGAATATTGTGCGCAAGTTGCACCTAGCCCTACTGCTGCCATATGACGGCCTTCAGACACACCCAGGCTCTATTGGCATCGAGGGCCACCACCGGAAAGACCGGTGCTGCTGTCGTTGTGACATAGTCAACGACATCACGTGACGACGTCGCCGGCGAAGCGCGCTGGCTTTCTTCACCAAGCCGGTTACTTTTCTTCTTTCTTTTGCGCATGGAAAACTGCTCGGTGCCACAGCACTTGACATATTCGACCGATGTAGGTGCAATTTTCACGCGTATATATCCCAAGACGTAGCGTCTTGACTGAAAAAGCTGAGAATGGGGAAACAGGCAATTCTCATACGTTTCGGGTGTGTGGGAAGCATTCCGCGAAGTCAATTTTGTGCACGGCGTTGGAGCTAAAATGTTCAATGAGTATTGCATGAACTTTCTTGGACTGTAGGCGTGTTTGCTGCTGTAGGGGAAAGCGTGTCTTGTTTACGGAGCAGCGCCATCGCAAAAAATAACAGGCTGCTTTGATTCGGTCATCAGTCAAGATACTGTGCGCAGAGATACATGCGCGCACATGGCGGAACCGTGTGCATGAATTTAAGATATTATTTACTGGTGATAAATAAGCTCGTGATGGGTCATTGCCCCGCGATAATACTGGCAAAAGTGCGAAACCGCGCGTCCATTTCTGCATCTCCAATCCCTTATGAATGGACATGCAGGTTGAATTAGCAATATCAAGACCTCACATACATTGCCCGCTTAATCACGCTCCCAAAAACGGGGCGAAGGGATGGGAAGGTGTGCCGTGAACCGCGTACAGCTGTCAACGCGAATAGAAATGTCACCTATCGCCCGTGCACCGTCCGCGCAAGTGCACGAGATGTAGCGCCTATTCGCGCTTGAATAAGTAACTGTACGCGGTATGTCCGAGTATTCGCAGTGATAGCTAACTAAATTTCCCGAGCACCTTTTACGCAAGCGGTCTCGTCACTTTCGTCGTACATAGCACTGCGGGCACACGTTTCCGACAAGCGTGGGCGATGCGGCGATGCCTCTTGTTCATTCCCAAAATACTTTGCCGACCTGCATAACAGGTTCTTTTGCAGCTAAGATACACACAGGGAACTCTTGCAACACAAAAAAACCGTGTCTGAACGAGCTGCGACATTGTACACGTCGTACGCTGCGCGGCAGGTATCACGTGATGTCGTTTTGTACGTCACGGAGAGGTTCCAGCAGATGGCGCCACAGTATGTCCTCGAGCCAATAGCGCAAATTTTCGCCTGAAGATCCCCCAGCAGTTTTGTTGGAAAATAAAAATTCTGATTTCTCAGTCTGATAAGCGGAGCATCACGATTCGTCGAAATTTTTCTTTACGAACGTTTTCGTCATGACCTCTTTTTGTGAATGCCTTGTGAACGCAACACGCGACACCGTAACTACTGTTCAAAGAACTTCCATTCTCTTTAGAGCAATCGTTTGTAACTAAATTTTTCAGGATCTGCAGTAAGGAATTACGTTATTATTATTTCCCACGTTTTGTGTCTAGGCCAGTGCTGATGGCCCTTTGGAGACCACCTGAATTTATGGGGTACATGACAACTAAATTTATAGTTGCAGCTCGGATTAATCAAGGTATAGTCTAAGTGGTCAAACTTGATATAAATTTCAGCTTGTACTGCACAAGCATCGGTATTAATTTTTGCATTATTACGGAACAATACGGTGAGCGGAAGACTCCAGAATTAAGTCCGCTAACACATGACAGTTCACGGGACTCTGGCATTTCGCCTCCATGGAAATACGGCCGCTGAACCAGGATTCGATCCCTCAGTCTTCGGGTCAGCAGTCAAATGTTGTAGCTACTAGACCACAGCGGCGGGACAACCAAGGCTACAAAACAAGAAAAATGTTTGTCATATGATTTTTCTCTTTTTGCGTTACGCTGTACACGCGAGGCGCGAAAGAACTGTCATAAACTGAAGGACACGTAGCTATGAAAGCAAAAATGAGCATCCACCTGTTTGTAGCACAAGGCTACAAGGAACTACATACGGATTTCTCTGAAATGAGAGCAGCCTAGTTGCCGAAAAGTTCGTCCTGGTCCGGGGTTCGAACCAGGGACCAACGCCTATCCGAGGCGCTCGCTCTCCCAATTCAGCTAACCAGGAGACTAGCGATTGACAGCGCGAGGGCGAATCCGTAGCGGCAGGTTGGGCAGCAGTTTCACTGTGACCTTGACCCAACCGGGCGCAGTGCCTTTCTTCATTTTAATTAATGCCGCCTTGATATCGTAAAGTTGGAATGGCGGATCCATCTCTCGATTATCTCTGCCTGCGTAGAGACATAAGTGACCTCGAGGGTCCTGTTTGGTGCAGAGATACATGTCCCATAAAGTCTCTGCCAATAGTATTGTTGTGCCTTGGAAATTGTGCAAAGCGCGTTGTAAGTGTTTGTGTGTTTCTCGTCATGATAGAGTGGGATAAATCAAGCTGCAGAAGAGCTTCCATGCACGATTTTCTGACACCTGTCGGGCTCCCATGTTGCATCGACCTGTCCAGCTGGATTCAGCCAACTGAGGCGTACTCGGCACCTGCATGATGAGATCTGTTATACGTCTTTTCAGCGTTTTGTTGTGTTTTTGTACCTTCCATCTCTTTGTGAGACTGCGACGAGCTTCCCAGAGATGTAGTGAATAACTATCTACCGCCTGGTGGTCCTCCGTAGTCCCTATGCGTTTCTCGTGTTTCTCTAGTGTTGTCATGAGATTTTCAGCCCACGAGCTGTAGTCATCATCAAAAAGACTGATCTGCGTTAGTGATTTACGGGAAGCAGTCCAGTCAGACAATTTGGCCTGAGTTAGTGGCGCCCTTTTAGAGGCCGAGTGGGAACCAACGTGTTAAGGACGCAGTGGTCGCATCCTAGCGTGTCCTCGGTGTTGTGTCAAACAAGGTGTTGTATGTGCTTGGAAAGCGTGAGAACGCTTTCCAAACACAAGTAACAAGACAGCACTTTAGTGGCTGAATTGTAGATCGCAGCGAAGTTACGTTAGCACTGCCATTAGTGCAAAGTGCAGGTGCTACTATGCGGTGATATGCGTATTATGAGCGTCGTTCGTTGAACTATTTCCAAGGAATCGGGCAAAGTTGGACAAAAGTATGCCGAGTGCTGGTGGAACATACGTTTCCTTCATTACAGTGCAAAGAAGCGCAAGTGACGTTACACAAGCACTTCAATCACAACTATACTGGCTTATTAGGTTTGTTTGTCTTGCTGGAAGATCCGCCGTAGCCCAGTGGTGGCGTGCTTACTTGGCACCTCGGTGGCACGGGTTCGATACCCGCCTGCCACATGGGATGATGCCTTTGGAGATTAGAGTGCGTTTGTGTGGGTCTGCGTGTTATGCCTATGTTACATTCCCGGGCTCCGACATTCGGTTTGCTTTGTCGTTTTTAAGCGCTGTCTGATGATAATGTCTATTTCACTTGGTTCGACATTGGCATGGGCTGTATCAAACTCCGGTGGCACATACCCGAATAACACGGGTCGAGCACTACGGGTACTAGTCCATACGTGTTTGTATTATCGGTAATCGTCGCGTAGATAACGAGTATATCATGCTACAGGTGTAAAGGTCAGTCATTAATGTTCGTCATATATCCCTACCCTATCATCCAAATTTTGCGTATACCAGGTGAACGGCACGACCGCGAGAGCACCGAGATGTAGGCGGCCAGATAGATAGATAGATAGATAGATAGATAGATAGATAGATAGATAGATAGATAGATAGGGTCAAAGTTGCTCAAGTTCGCCTAGAAATGCTTCGAATTTTTTTAAAAAATACGAAGTGTTCATAAAGATGGAAATATTTAGAAATAGCGCCCGTATTTATTTGAAAAAATTACACATTTATTTTTCTGACGAAGGTAAACTGTCAAACCTTATGCGAAAACAAACAGTAAATTTCACCTATATAAAAGAGCAGATTTCAACTGAATGAACAAAATCTCCGAAAGAAGAAGATTTTCAATAAACATCAAGCCTACATGGCACGTTTTTGAAGCCACATGCATTACAGAGAAAGTTGTCCTCACAGCCAATATTTGCATTTAGCAAGTAGATTTACTGGCCGGAAATAAGGTTTCAGTTTTTCTTACAGGGCGTAGATTCACTTAGCCAAAGTACTCAACAGGTCCAAATTGGCAGTTGCTAAAATCTGCTGGCTTTTATTCGTTTAGACTGGTTAAAATTGAGCATGAACACAATTTATCACATAAGGCAGGTCAGATGCCATAAGGGTGGCCGCATGCTTTCACTAGGTAGAACACTTCAAATAAAGCATTGTCACACAGAAGCTGGAGTCAGACACAGCAGGGCCCTCAGACTTGTCAAGCACAGTTTTTTTTCAATACTTTAACGCCCTGACAATCAAACCACACAGTATGTCATTTAATGCGCTCAGGAGTAGTTGCACCCGGAGTGCGATTTTCCAAACGAACTAATAGCAATTCTCTATAGCAGATGTCGCAGAGATGTCACACACCTCCCTTCATTATATTCATGTGGCAGTCTTACAATACGTGGCAATAGCCGTCTCCACGTCATTTACGTCCTTGTGGCGCCCTGAATTCTACAATCCCGTTGTGTTGTTTTTGTGGGGTTTAACGTCCCAAAACCAGCTCTGATTATGAGAGACGCCGTACTGGAGGGCTCCGGAAATTTTGACCACCTGGGGTTCTTTAGCGTGCACTGACATCGCACAGCACACGGGCCTCAACATTTAGCCTCCATCGAAATGCAGCCGCCGCATTCGGGATTCGATCCCGCGACCCTCGGATCAGCAGCCGAGTACCATAGCCACTAGACCACCGTGGCGGGGCTACAATCCCGTTTGGCAGAGAATACGTATAAAGATCATGATCATCATCATCACAAAGAACGACAGCAGTAGCAACGGCAACGATGGGCTACTGAGTAAATAGGACGACAACGATCCTCGCACGCTGGCACGAGCGGCTCATGCGGAACCGGAAAATCTCGCTCGCGCATTCGAACCCGAAAGCTGCCGCAGACGCACGTCCCAGCATATTCGACAGGAACCGCATCGGCTTAGGGTTCAAGGCCTGGATGTCGTTGCACCCAATGTGATGGCGATCAGGCGTTTCCAAGAATACAGCAAGTCCAGATTTCGCTTTCACCGTTTCCCTCGTCGTGACTCTAGACGAGACTGCAAGTGACGTGTTCTACGCCTACCGCAACAGGACCACCCTGGACGCCCTCTTGGACTACTGGGATCTTATGGCCGAGCCATGGAACAAGGCTCTCATTTCGCTGCATCTGCATAGGACACCAAAGGATACTCGTCCGGGGAGCCGACTGGGACCTGGTGTCCCTGACGGGTGTCAAGACCACCGCTTGCCAGTGCAACACAACGCGACATACAAGAATGATCCATGGGGCCCTGCGCCAGCCTGTCGTCAGGCCGCGGAGCTCCAGACGCCCGAGGATTGCCAGGCATGATTCTATCGCACGCATAAGATTAAAGCGTCTGCGAACACCGTGTAAATACACATCATTTCACTATATTTCAATCGAGGGCATGACTTCGTTTCTACTCTCAACAGAAGAAAAATAAGTCAGCCTTACATTATTTAGTCAAGCGGAAAATAAACCATGTATGAACAAATTTCAATGTTGATCAACCTTAATTTCTCTTTGCATCGCATAAACTTATCTTTAAGAGTCTTTCGCTCCATTGGGTTTTCCATAAAAAGAAAAAAATACTTAGGAAGAACGTATACTTCTGGCAAATGAGTTCTGCGGAGATCTGCAAGGTGGAGTGAAGTTTTCTGAAATGTAAAATTAGCATACATACTCTGTAACACAAGTCTACAAGAAAATCTATGCGGATTTTCATACGGACCAGAACGAATCTTTCGGTGACTAGGAAGCTTTCATTTCTGAGAAATCCGTATGGATTTCCTGGTAGCCTTGTGCTACAAACATGCGGATGCTAACTTTCACTTTCATAAAACATTCCACCTTGGAGGTTTCAGCAGACACATTTGAAATTTGATGTCCTTGTGCTTCGAGTTGTCGATGGATTCGGCCTCGCGCTGTCAATCGCTAGCCTCCTGGTTAGCTCAATTGGCAGAGCGAGCGCCCGGACCAGGACAAATATTTCGGCAACTAGGGAGCTATCATTTCTGAGAAATTTGCATGGATTTCCTTGTAGCCTTGTGCTAGAAACGGGTGGATGCTAATTTTCCCTTTCAGAACAACGTGTCTTTTTTATTACAGTTCTTTCGCCCCTCGCATGTACTGCGTAGCACAAAAAGAGAAAAAATTCATATGACAAACGGTTTTCTTGTTTTGTAGCCTTGGTTGTCCCGCCGCTGTGGTCTAGTAGCTACAACATTTGACTGCTCACCCGAAGACTGAGGGATCGAATCCTGGTTCACCGGCCGTTTTTCCATGGAGGCGAAGAGCCAGAGTCCCGTGAACTGTTACGTGTTAGTGGACGTTAATTCTGGAGTCTTCCGCTCACCGTATTGGTCCGTAATACTGCAAAAAATAATACCGCTGCTTGTGCAGTACAAGCTGAAATTCATACCAAGTTTCACCACTTAGAGTATTACTTGATTAATCCGAGCTGCAACTATAATTTTAGTTGTCATCTACCCCATAAATTCAGGTGGTCTCCAAAGGGCCAGCAGTCCTGGCCTAGACACAAAACGTGGCAAATAATGATAACGTCCCAACGTATTGAGCATCATCGGAAATTCGTTCGTATGTGGAGTGAGTAAATTCAGAATACGAGCACGCGTCACTCCGAAAGAATAAAACATTAAATGGGCCAAGGTTGACTAGACGGTAAAAGATATACCGACCAAGAAACGCGAATTCGTTGACGTTTTCGCTTCCCATATGGGAGCAGAAAAGAGAATAAATTGATTACGTGTGTGAATTAACGTGCTTTTTGGCGGGTATATCTTTTTGCATCTATATACTCAGTAGAACTTGTCGTTGGGCGAGTTGGTTCATGCTTGAAAAGAAAAAAAAACGGAGCGCTAACAAAACGACACACAAAGGAGGAGGCTACACACAGGACTGGCGCATAGAATGCTAGTATTGTGCAGATGTGCTCTAAGGCTGTGCTAACTTTTCGTACCTTTTCTCGCAGGTTAGACCCTTGGCGAAGCTTTTCCACTACGACGATGCAACACGAGAGTAGCGTATTATCAATGCAGGGTCCAGAAAATAAATGAAATAGTGCTTTTCTTTATAAACCTCTGTGGTTGTCTTATTTCTGTTTAGAACACATTAATAAAAAATACAAGGGATGCAGTTAGCCCCACTTTTTATTGTGTTAATAGAGCTTTCACGTGTCCGTGAGAGGCAACTCTACACAAACTATTCTTGGTCCACTTACTAGTGCAATGGAGCTGTTGTTAAGCCCTTCGAAAATGTGAAAACATCAAAATCAAACTTTTGCAATCCACACGATGCGATACACGTGGGGTAAACCACTAAAAACACCATAATGGCTGTGAACGGTGGCGCAAGGGGTATCCCGATGCGGCGGGGACGACAACACGCCAAGAAAGCCTGAATGTCCGCAACATCGGCCAGTGCTACCTAGCCAAATCCGACCCATGCTGACTGGCCAAATTCCGCCCACGCTGGCTGGCCAAGTTCCACCCATGGTGGCCTTGCAACAGTAGAGCCATTCTGGCTGGCCATCATCGGGCAGATGTGGTTGAAAGTAGCGCGTGCGCGATTTGTCGACTTGGGCCCGACATCGCTGCCGACTTGGCCGACTTCACGCCTACATCAGTCTTGCGTCGGCGTATTGCCTGGGATTTCTACAAAGTGTGTCACTCTTTCATGAGGCTGGCTAATGCCTTTCATTTCATCATGGAGGGTTCCGTTTCTTTCGTGCTTGTTTTAAATGCTAAGCATTTCGGGCTCTCAAACTGTATCTGGCGTATCGCAAAATTATCGTCCTCATTAGTTCAGGTCCTAAGAGAGCGCGCGTACACTTCGTCTATGCAATTCCCAATCTACGGCGTTCGCACCCGCGCTTCTTTCTTCTCTTGCATACATGACTTCAGCCCAATACTACACTGGCAAAACTTCGGCTGACCGGCGCATGTGTTCAAGCAGAAGAAAAGCCAGACAAGGACAGTGTCACTCCATTTGTCCGGTGCAGAACGCCTTGCAAAGTTTGCCATTTGCGCATAGTTTCGCACCAAAACGGCAGGCGTCCTCTAAGGAAGCGAATCTAAGCCCACACGCATAGTCCAGCTTACTGAAGGGGTGAGACAGCGTCAAGCCGAGGCCACGCATGCCCGTCTGCCCCCGTCTGTGGTTCGCCACCAAAGTCTTTACGCTGAGCTCGGTTGAAAACTGAGAAATAGCGCCTGCGAGGCGTTTCCCGAAGCCCCGGGCCACGACGAAATGCGGGCGTGCACGCCGGGGACAAACCCCCACCAGCCAAGTGCCCATCAGCTTCGCTGCTTTCCTAGCCTTGCGCCACTAGCGCAAGATTCAACAATTTTTTTCACCAATATTTTGGATATCTCTTGCTTGAACCTAGAAATATTTCCATGAAATTCAAAACCCACACTCCCGAAAGAGAACGGGCGTATTTATATTGAGACTACACTGAACTAAGGAGAACCATCCTTAATGCAGAATGCCTAGAACTCGGCAATTCGCTGGGCCCTAAAGATCAACACTAGTTGATCCTCTAGGATCGAGCTGGTCACTAAGAAATGGTTTCCTGCCGAGGTGATGGGCAAATATCCTGGCATTCCATCACATTGTCTTGCGCAATAATGCCAGAAAGGCGACCTGAATCGAGGTACTTCAGCAGATCAGTTAGACATGTCTAGTCTTCGAATACAAACTAGAAGAGAAGCTCAGGGGAATACGGATGCTTGAATCGATAAAAAGATCGCAAAATACGATTTAGAACACGGAATGTCGCAGGAGCCAACAGTTTCGACAAGTGGACTTGTGTTCGTCAGGGCGGTGACTGGAAGTCATGGAATTGCCACGCCATTCCGTTCCGGCCAACGTGCCCTGAACGAGCTAATGCTCTATCACCTCGCACTATCTTTAGGGCCGTATTCTGTCTCTAGAGTACGGCTTTGAGGTGTATCGCCTTAGGGCTGTGAAACCAGGTATGGTGCCCACACACACAAACGACAAGAAAGTTGCACACACTGCTGTGGAGAAGGAGATCATGAGGTAAGTCATCCTGCTGAGCTGGGGCCCCCGAGAGTAACGATCTGCTCCAGAACATATTGCTGAACATCACTGTAGGCCAAATCATGCAAAATTAGAAAAATAATCAACTCATCTTGAAGCAAATAGAAAATACTAGACACACAACAGAGCAGAAATACCCACATGCAATAGCGGAACTAATCGCCATCCTCTTCTTCCACAGGACCGTTTTCACGAACACTCAGTCTGGTGTTCCTTGCGTCATTGCTACCCTCGATTTTCATTGATACGTTGTGCCTTACGTACGTTACACAATAAATACCGATGTCTTAATTTTGGTCTTGTGTGTACGTGGCAGGGAGTGCTGCATATCGTTCGCAGCAGCGGCGCCCTCGCGGGACCGTGTTTCTTCAAGTGAACGAGCGGGCATCACGCGGTCACAGCGGTGAACCGTCAACTGCTGTACGGTGCCTATTGTCACCGAGTCTCCGAAGCCATCCACTACGGTACGTGTGTCTCGTAACATATCTTAGTTATGGTAACGTAAACGTCGAAAATTACTTAAACGTGAGAAGGGAATTTGAGTAGAGAGGCCTCTTCTTTCTCAATCTTACACCACTCGCCGTGATACAAGCGCACGCATAACATTCACACAGCAACACATTTCGATCGCAACATGATCTATTACAAACACATACAAAACTAATACATTCGCATAAATACATTTAAAAACACAAGTAACGACGACAAAAAAGCTTTGAAACTCGCAGAAAGAGGGGCCGCCGCATCGGTGCATGCTCGGCCACAAGGACAGCAATCGAGGCTCCATCCGGCACACCTTCCTGTGGACGTCCCTTGGCAGCCGTTATCAATGCCATCAGCTGCCTTGGGATCAGCGACCTTGGCATCAGCTTCTCGGCTCAAATAATCTCGCCAGGCGCGATGCAATGGGCAAGTGCAGAGCCCAGATGCCAGTCCTGCCGAAGCGACCCGTGTCGGTCACTGCCGAGATGACGGCCACTCTACCGGCGAGCCTGCACGGAACGTGCAGAAGTCCGTAAGCCATCATAATCATAATTTCGAAATTATGAAATTAGAAAGAAAGCCCCAGTGTGACAAAATACAAGCAGCATCAAGTCAACGAGTAAAGATCAGTTACGAAATTGCTTTTCCTAAATGCTTAAACGCCACACTATAATAAACCAACAGTCCAAAAGATGAAAGTGATGTTTTCATTTCACGTAGGTTTTCTAAATTGTTCATTATAAAAAATACAGCCATTTTACAAAGAGTAAGCATTTCTCTCGTATGTTACAAAAAGAAAGCAGCATTTCTACAACACTCGAAATTCCAAGGTGGAGACACCCCCCCCCCCTTATTTTTTTATTACAATGTCTGGTAATCGTCGACCACGTGCCAATATTTTGTTTCTGCTTTGTTCATTGTAAAAGCTACAGATTCTTTTGTCGAGTGACAAAGACACCAGCTATGTACTGTGTACCAACATTACCCAAAATACACCCGTTTGCCGAAGATTTATTTATGTATACATATCTTTTTATAACAAATTATGGCTGCTACGTCTTCCATTACGATAAGTGAGTACGTGATAAAAACTATTACGCACGTGGATTAATTAAGCAAATCAAAAATTATTCTTCGCATGTTCGAATATTGGAAAATTGGCTGATAAAAAATTAAATATCCCTAAAATTGAGTGTTTTTACACCAGAGGATTATATCATTTTCTGTTGTGGTTTAAACATTGCACAACTCACACCTCAACGTACTCGAGTGACGCCCACAAGTTGTAACATACTTGACCTTGTCCTCAGTTATTAGCGATATAGTGATTATGCCTTCGAACACGTGGCAAGGCCTCTGTGACCCTGTTCAGCAAACGTTATGCCAGAGGGCGACGCCAAGCGAGTTCCCAAGAAACGGAAACTGAGTAGAACAATCTGCAGTTCGGTCCACGAAGGCATTTCGCGTTTTATTGGTAACTGCATGACTGATCTTTAAATGACTTTGTCGACATAATTTTTTGAACACAGCCTTGAATATAATTCGTCCATTTTGAAATAAAGTGAAATACAAGATCAATTAACGAGCCCAATTACGCGTCTTCCCTTGCGGAGATCGGTCGGTGTCGTTCAATACTACACTTTCGGAGCGTACTTCCCGGAAAAAAAAGATCGCGTTTGTCAAGGTGAAATTGTAAAAAAAATACTCAACGGTGGAACAGGTACCCCATTGAACATTTGACGCTAAATATTTGCACCAAGTGAGGCCACAAAAAATTCAAAAATAGTAATCTTCGATCGTTACTTATCTATAAAACTTCGAATAGAACCAACAGGTGCAAAGATAACATACCTTCGTAAAGCAATAGTGAAGGGTGCCCCTATTTCACTTTCCGAGCGCACTTCTTGGGCCGTATTCTGAGATGTATGGCCAAACGCGATATCATCGCTTTGGTGACGTAAGTGTCGCCTTTTGCGTCTCGTGCTTTGGTGATTGGCTGGTTGAACAAACCGGAAAATCGACGGCGGGTGTCCGCTTTCTTCAACCAGCCAATCATACTGCAGGAGACACGAAAAGCGACACTCACGTCACCAAAGCCATACTGTCGCCTTTAGCGACATATTTCATAACACGGCCACTGTTTTAAATGAAACCTTGTTCATGTCTATTGGTGAATTGTAAAGGTGCCACAACCGAACGATCGTTCGATGATTCACGCAAACTACAGGCGTGCACAGGCCGAAAGGGCGAGAGCTGCGGCCATATCTTATCAACTTTTGCTCTGCATTCGTCGTCTATCTCTCGTTCGTACTACGTAATATGTTTGAGAGACCTAATATCAGGGCCACGACGCGTAATGTCACGGAACCGTGGTCACGTCGGACAAGTGCATGGACGCGCGGTAATTTCTAAAACTCGCCCACTTTCTTAGAATAGCGGAAAAAATAAAAGCACTGCGCCTATTAAGAAAGTGCGTTATCTGGAAACTAGCACGCTCTGCAACAGCACTGTTTAACATTTTGCGTTCGAAGCAAGAGATTAACGGTTGGTTAATAATAAGAATCCTGCAGATCCTACGCATTCTGGGAAACGGTACCAAGCGTAGCACTCAGCGAGTGAATTGCCTGTGACTAATTGTTTAGCACTCAGAGAAGTGTTAAGAGCCTAGCGCCCATATTGGCACTAGTTAACTTGCACTGTGGATGGTACTTGTCGGAAACGAGAACGTGTGGTCTCCATTGCGACTCAGTGGTACCTCGAAACATTATATATGTCAAACGCGCCATCTCTCCGATGCGTTTTCTACCGCTTCCCACACGCGTACATAATGCAAAGGTAAAAAACAGCCACGCTTCAGCCCGACCAGCGTATGCGTGTCAACGTATACCTTTAGTGTGAAGCACTAAACTAAAGGTTTTCGGGATTCCTCCTTCCTGAGTCTCGTTGGTTTCAAACTTTTCCTAAAGAGAAACATTGTGTCACTTTGCGTAGGTGATCACCTGCTTTTATATAAAACACACAAGACGCACGCAGCTCAATTTCTGTTGAAACATTTCTCTCTCTTTTTTTTCTATCCCAAGGAGACTACTGCACCGATATATCTACTCCTTTATGTTAGCGCAGAAATTCACTTACACCACGCCTGGTGTGGTATGCGTGGATGATCATGGATGATCAGCCAAGCTTAGCGCTTATTCTTTCAAGGAAGCGTGAATCTGCGCGGAAAGAAGTCATGCTTCGACAACAGCTCAACATAGTGACACGTTAGAGATCGCTGGCTTCCTGCCGGTTTCTACAGTTCTTGGTGGAACACGAGTTCTCTCACCGCACACGTATCCTCCAAATGCAGCTGCGTCGAGTGGGCCGCGTGGTTCAACGTGCAGGGCGGCGTGGCTCGGAGGTGGATGCGTTGCTCACAGACCAACACGTCCACGCCCTCCTCGGCAGAAGCTACTGAACCAGAATCCTTGAGCATTGTGATCACGCCAGGCCCCACACCGCAGGTGCTCGGCTCCTCCGCCCTGCGTTAACACCGCGTGATGATACAGGCATTTGAAAACACGGTTTAGTTGCAACGCACATTCAGACAAGCCCAT